>PVJD01007938.1:0-78019 GCA_004026545.1 Mormoops blainvillei
ATGTGTAAAGACTCTTTATTTATTCTGGACATTAACCCTTTGCCTACAGGACAAATTACATTTCCAAGCCTTTCACTTTTTAAAACTGACTTATAGTATCTTTCATTGTACTGTGGTTTTATGCAGTTTTAATGTGTTCAAATATGTTAACTCTCCCTTTTCAGTTTTAAGAGCACTATTACAGGTTATCTGTACAATCGATGTACATGTAAGTGTGTGTACCTATATGACTGGGGGGAGGGGCTGTTTCCAGAGTTTGGGGAGGGGGGCCGGCGTTTGGATCCTGCCTCCTTCTCTCTCGTTCTCCTCTGGCCTGACTGGGCCACTGCCTCCTTCAGGCCACCGCCCCTGCCTCAGCCCCTGTCCATCCTAGGCCGCCTGCCTTCGGCTTTTCTTTCACAGACCTGTCTTCATCTCCTCCCTTTGACTGCCTTTGGACAACCCGTTTTAGTCTTGTTGTTTGACTCTTCTGAGACCCGAATTCTCTTTGTGTCCTCCCATTTTCCTTCCCACTCACAATTGCTTTGTGGCACTTAGTTAACATACTCCCAAGTCTTCGCATCTCAGTAAACGGCATGTTCGCTCACTGTGCTCCGGTCAGAAATACCAGGAGTTACCTTGACTTGTTTCTTTGCTCCCGGCCCCCATGCAGCCTATCTCTTGCTGACTCTCCTCTGGGAAAAACCCCCAGGTCTGGCCACATCCCTGCCGTGCGCGGCTCTGCACAGGCCGTGTCACTAGAGCCCCCTGCCTCCTTCTGCGGTCCCCAGCCTGCTCTGCTGCTCCGCTCCTGCCCCCTGCAGCACTCCCCCCAACAGCAGCAGCTGAATGGCTTAAAATACAGGTTAGAGCAAGTCATTCCCAATTTCAAACTCCTCCAGCCACCTCCCAGGACACTCAAAGTGAAATGCCAACTCCTTACCACACCACAAGGCCCTGTAGAACAGCACTCTCCAATAGAAATATAATAGGAATCCTTTATGCAATTTTAAATTTTCTGGTAACACATTTCAAAAGTAAAAAGTACAGTGAAATTAATTGTAATAATGTGTTTTATTTGACCCAACATATTCCATATCACTTCGACATGGCACAGGTCACCTTTCAAGTGCTCAATACCTGCTCATGGGCCGGTGGCTACCGTAGTGGACAGCACAGCCCCAGACGATCTGGTCCCCTGGCTGCTTCACAGACACACTGTGATGGCCTATTTTGTAGGTCAATCTGACTGGGTGATGAGGTGCCCAGATGTTTGGTCAAATGTCATCCTGGGTGTACCTGTATTCTAGGTGTTTCTAGATGAGATTAACACCCATATTGGTAGACTGAGTAAAGCAGATGGCCCTACTTAATGTGAGGAGGTCTCATTAATCTGTTGAAGGCCTGAGAAGAACAAAAGGCTGGGAAGGAAGGAGCTTCGCCTGCCTGACTGGTTGGGCTGGAACGTCAGTCTCCTTCTGCCCTGACTTGAACTTAGATCATTAGCTGTCCTGGGTCCCCAGCTTGTTGACTGGAGACCTTGGGATTTCTTGGCCTCTAAAATTTCATATATGTATAAAATATATGTTATGTAATATATAAATTTTATCAAGAACACATGTTCTTCAAGTACGAGGGGGAACCCTGCCCTCCCAAAACAGAATTATCTTCTGGAGCGCGGGCCTCTTGTAGTACAGGCTTCCCCCAGTAGGTGAGTTTTCTAGGAACCCACCTTTATCAGTGTACCAGCTGGCGTTGCTGTGAGAGGCTGTGTTTGGCTTCAGTGAATTTTTTTGAAGACTCTTTCAATGTGTTCGCCCATTTCAGAGCACCGCGCTGAGTGTTAAGCAGTTTTGGACCAAAAATGGTACAACCCCCGTATCTCACCCTCCCTGTTCACCCAGTTTTGCCCTGAGCAACTTTTGTTGTTGTTGTTTCTCTGGATGAAAAAATCCTCAAAGGGAAACATTTTGCTGATGTGGAAAAGGTGAAACAAAAAATATCAGAAGCACTAAAAGGCATCAAAACCGACACGTTCAAAAACTGTTTTGAGCAGTGGAAAAGATGTCTCAAGAGTTGTATTGCATCAAATGGAGAATACTTTGAAGGTGCTGAAGTTTAAACAGGTAAGAATAAATACACAAGTTTTTATAAATAAATTCCAGGTTTGGGGGATATATATATATTACACTATATATGCATATATAGCCTATTGGTCGTGTTTCTCTGAAGAACCCTGACTAAGACACGTGCTGACATCACTCTGCCCCTTACTCATGCCCTCCAGCTATAATGCCAGCCTTGCTGGCACTTGAATGTGTCACAGATTCTCCTGTTCTGGGAACTTTAACTTGTGTTCCTTCTGCACATGGTTCCCTCATCTGTGCATTCAGGTCTCTGCACAAATGATAATGTTCAGAGGAGCCGTGATTGGCCCTCTAGGTGGAACAGTCTCCCTGCCCACTGCTGCTCTCCCTTCCACTTTCTTCATTTTTCCCCACAGCATTTCTCATTGCCCCCAAATATATCACATACTCATCTGCGTGTTCATTGTCCACCTTCCCCACTCGCACACAAACTTCACCCGGTAGGCCGTACATACCCTTCCCTGCCAAAAGTAGTGGTTCGGTTGATGCCCCTCCTACCCCGCCCCCTTCCACCAGGCTCCTTTCAAGACAGGTTCTGTGTAAGTGTTCTAGGGCCCACAGAGGCTGCATCTTGGGGTTCTGAAAGCCCAGCCAGCATTCCACACCACTGATGGCACATCCATCCTTCAGAGTACCAATCTGTATCAATGGCTAAGCTCGCTCTTCCATTCCTTCCCTCTGCTTTGATTTCAGGTATCGGCAAGTATGAAAAAGCACCAAGGCTCCTGGCAGCTAAGCAGGGAAACGTTAAAGGGCAAAAACTTGCACTCAACACAGTACTTTAAAAAAAAATTAAATATGCATATTTATTCAACGTTTTGATATTTTCCATACAGCCCTCATGGAGTGGAATTCTGCAACTTCCAGCAAATATTTCAGTATTGATAGACTTGACTTGGCAATTCCGCTTCTACAAATCTCTCTTTGGAACACTGGCACGAGAGTGAAAAAAGTATGTTAAAAGATACCTCATACACTATGCACAATAATAAAGAAGTGTAAATAACCAAAATGCACATTGGGGAACAGGTAAATGAATCATGGTGTGTCCGTACTACAAAGTGCTATGCAGCCCTTAAAATCAATGAGGGAGCTCTATACTGTACCAGCATGAGGGCTACCCATGATAGAAACAAAGCGAGTGTGTGCTAAGGTTGCAAATATGGGGAAGATCTGAAAGACGGGCAGCAAATTTTTAATAAAGGTAACTTCTGAGCAGTAGGGTTGAAGGGTCTCTACTTTTTATGTTAATAGGCTTCTGCATTATTTCCATATTTTATGATGAATCACATATTACTTCTATAATAAAAAATAAAAAATAAAGGGAGATATACCACACCAAAATGAAAATAGTTTGATCCATGAAAGCAGAAGGAGAGAAACCGGCATGATACAACCAATTCTGCAGAGATCACTATGATCAAAAGTTTCACCAGGGCCGCCTCCCCCAGGAACACAACCCTGCCTGGAAGATTTCTGTGTGGTTCTGGGGGTTCTTGATGGAAAATTACAGCAATCAGTCCAGACTTTCAGTTCTTTTTGCAGTTTTCTTGTGATCTAGTCTCAGCCCAAATGTTTTTAAGTAACCATCAGCTTTTATTTAACGCTAAGGTCTCAGAGTTGCCAGGAGTGCCAGCGTGATTTTAGTCTCATGGCTTTCCTGCAACACTCCAGCCACTGCCCCTCGGGCTCCCTGGCTCCTGCTGCCTCCCGCCTTCCTCCCGAGGGAAGCCGTCCCAGGCTTCTGCCTTGGTTTTCTCCCCCCCCACTCTCTTGGATGCGCTTGTCTATGCAACAGGCTTGCAGCACACAGCTGCACACACTGATGACTGTCAGATCTGATATTTCCAGTCCAGAGAAGCCCAGACATCTCTGCTGAGAGCCACGCCTGTTCGTGGCTGCCAAGTAGACATAACCACTTACCTACTGGATGACCAAGTCATCATGTGCCAAAAGGGACTAATTACCTACCTCTCAAATCCACATTCCTTCCTATATTTTCTTTCCTAATCAATTGTTCCCCTAGTCACTGAAACCAGGAGCCAGTGAGTCCTCTTCCTTATCCTCCCATGTCTAACTAGTCACTAAATTTTTCTGATTCTGCTTGATATGTAGCCCCTGAATCTGGCCCTTCGTCCATTCTCATGTTACCTTAGCTCAGCCTCTATCATTTCTTGGGTGGGGGGGTGGGGAGTAGGGGGTAGGGGACAACTAGAAACATCTCCTGAGCGATTTCTCTGTCTTGTGTCTTATCTTCCTCATCTTTATCTAACCCATTCCCCTCACCACTGCCAGAATGACCTTTCTTAATCATTAACCAGATCACATGGCTGTCCTTCGAAGAGCCTTTCCAAAGCCTTCGGTGATCTTCAGAAGGAAGATCCAATTCTGTGGCATGGGATGAGCCCCTCCAGGATTTCTTCTCCTCTCCCACTCGCCCCTGCTGCGACACCACAGTTTCTGGCTGATGCTCTGTGTCTTCGCTTATGCTGTTTCCTTAGGCTGGACAGCTCAGCCCTCCCTGTCCACTTGGCCCATTCTTGTCCACCCTCAAATTTACCTCATTTCTCATTTCTGAAGCTTCTGGATTAGTTTCTGTTGCCACTGGAACAAATTACCACTAATTTAGTGGACTAAAACAACACAACTTTATTCTCTTACAGTTCTGGGGGTCAGAAGCATGAATGCAGACTCAGGGGCCAACGGAATGGCTCAGGGACCAACGGAATGTTTTGGCAGGGCTGGTGCTTCTGGAGGTTCCAGGCAAGACCCACATCCTGCCGTCCAGTGTCCAGTGTTCCCTGGCTTGTGGCACCTTCCTCCGTCTTTGAAGCGTTTCACTCCAGTTTCTGTTTGTGTCACCACATCTCCTCTCCTCACGCTCTTCCCACCTTCTCTTATAAGGATCCTTATAATTACACTGGGTCTCTACAGATTCTTCAGGACGATCCCCCACCTCAAGACTCTTAATTGCCTCTGCAAAGTCCCTTGGCCATGTAAAGTGACATTCATGGGTTCCAGTGATTAAAGCATGGATGCATTTGGGGGCCATTATTCAGCCTATCACACCTTCTCTAACTGAATTAATAAATGAGGAAAGCCTTTTTACTCACCAAAAAGGTACCAAGTGCTTGGTCTATATTAGTCCCCTGGGACCCTATCACTTATTTATGTAGCTTTTCCTAAATTTCCCAACTCCTCTTAAATACCAGCCTTTCCTTAGATCCTGCTCAGTGATCCTATCTTCTTCCTCCAGGAAGAAGGCTATGTCCTTCTAGTGAGCATCTCTTGTATTTTGGCCTGGCCAGCTTATTTTAATGGTACCCGTGCTGGTCCATGTGGTTACCGACCCACCTGGATCTGCAGGGGTGCATGCGACCCAGGCCTGCCTAATCAGAGCTCTGCCTCACAGTGGTCTGTCCTAGTTTGAGAATGAAAGCAAGATCCGAATAATAAGATAACTACCTTGGGAATTTTGCTGGAACTATTGGAAGAGAATTCATTTTACGATAGATGACTAAGCTGGTGGAATGTGAAGTCTAAACTGCATTGACCATCTTCGTCTCCAGTTGGGGAGAATCTTTGTGGAGAAAACGCCGAGAGAGAGAAAAGAAGGACCAGGAGATGGAAAAGCATTCACGGTGACACTGTTCAAGTATCTGGGTTCAACCATCCCTCACTTTAGCATTGTTACCTGAATTTTTCAGTTATGTGAGCCAAGATCTTTCTGATCTTTTGCTTTCTTTTTTGCCTAAGGCAGTCTTAATTAGGTGTCTCTAACTTGCAACCAAACAAGACCTGAATTATACAACGGTAGCCAGAGAAAATAGCTCCTTAATAAATATATGTCCACACTCCTCTCTCATGGGGCTGTAACTAGTCAACACCAATCAGTGTCCCTTATGTACACGGAGGTTGAGAGATGTGTGTGTAAAAGAATGTATACATAAAAAACCCAGAGCCCCACCACTGTGGCTCTGGGATGGCTGGAAGAAAGTCGCAGAAGTGGAAAGAAATGTCAGCCTCACTTGAGTCTCAGAGGAGACATAGAGTTTCATTTGAAACACCATCACTGATAACATTCACCCAATTCCATATACTACAAATCCAAGTGGTCCTAAAATGTTTCATCATCGGTAGAGCTGCAAGAAGCATCCCAAAGGACTAAAAGTTGAAAGGTACTGCCTGGCAATCCATACACAGTTCCTCAGGAAAGAGAAGAGAGAAGAGAAAAGAGGAAGGGAGGGACGGGAGGGGAGGAAAGGGGAGGGGAGGGGAGGGAAGAGATGAGGAAAGAAAATGTACAAGTTTAGCTTTTCACATGGACATGAATGATTTTGCAGCAAAAGGGCCTTCCACAGTGACATGAATGACTTTGACAACCACTGGGAGAATATGAATATTGTGTTTCATTCCTGAACTGGACATCGGAAAAGTGACTTAGAACCTGCTCATCATGGACGCTTAAAGCAAAGACGAGCTTCACAAGAGCCATGAGAATGACTGAAGCTGTGTGCCCAAGGATCACGGGCTCACTCTGAGGATGAGGCTGTCATCTAAGAAAAAATTTAATGACAGATGACAATGGCTAATGCCGGGTCCTCACTGAGCTTACCAGATGGGGGAAAAGTTAGATTTACGATAGGAGTTAGAAGAATACTATAGACCTGTTTCATAAAAAGAAATAAGTGCGTCAAAAAAAGAGCAAAGGGAATTTTTACAGGTTCTGAGCTCCACATACAATAGGCCAGAAATTCCTGCAAGGAAATCAGTGTAAGTGAAGAAAGATAAGAAACAAAAAGGGATAAAGGAATATACACAGCCACAGACTTTAACCCTTACCCACCTCACATCTTCACGCCACACAGCTGTGAAAGCACAGGGAGCGGGGCCGGCCCCACCCCACAGGCCCACTCCCAGACGGGAACTTGAAAACCCAGGGGAGGAAGATGGAGAGGAGCAAGGAGAAAAGTGAAATGCAAACGTGGCAACAATGTAAATGATTGTTATTGTGCCAGTGTAGCTGGAAGGAAGTGAATAGAAGAAAATAAATGCTGTAATCAAGAAATAGAGATTCTGATGTCATTGATAAAACAGATAGGATGGGAAACATTTCAAGGAAAGATTTATGGGGAATAAATAGAGTGAAGATAGGAAATGTTATCTAGATAGGAATGTCTCAAATAAAAGAGGAACTTGGATGAACTGAGGAGGGAGGGAGGGAGAGAGAAAGAAGGCAGATGCTGCAAAGGAATTGAGGGACAAGAGGGGAAGGAAACAGGTTTTAGCTGCCAATAGTAATTTTAAAAAAATCAAAAGGAATATCTGACATTGATGGAGAATGGAGTCAATGAGGGGAATCTGAATACTGGGCTGTATTTGAGGAGAGGCTGCATTTTAACCTATTTAGCCTTTACTCCATTTGCATGTTTATGGGTAGATACTGTAGTTGGGTTTATAAAGGAGAATAAAAAAGGTTATTTTCAAAGAGGCCTACAAAAATTAGGCTTAGAATACAGGCCTAATTGTTCTCTGGGATGAGACTAAGGAATAATTTAATTCTGAAAATTGTTATAAAAAGGTAAGGACAAAAGAATGAAGGAGTGCGGGGTTGTTTTTTTTTTTGACATATATATGTGCAAAACCTTTATAAATATCTTCTTATTCATTAATTTTTAAGCTCCAAGTATGCATCAGGTGCTATTTTAGTGAAAGAGTGATGTGTGAGCTGTCATTTTTTGTGGAGTATATTTATCATAAGCACTTATAAGTGTCAGGAGCCAGGTGCCAGCTTGCATTTGCTTCTTCGTCCTTGTATATTATCTCAGTTTACCCCACCCCAGACACTGTTGGTGTTATTACTGGTATTGTTACTTTGCAAATTAAGAAACTGAAGGTGTGGAAGTTGCAGCAATAGACAGGTTAACCAGTATGTGGCTGAGCCAAGCCCTGAAACTGTGACTGCCTGTCACAGGAATGGCCTCAGCAAGTCCTGAGGAGTAGTGAGTCCTACTGCCTGCCTGCGCAATATGTTTGGAAGTGTGATGAATTCAGGTGAATGGGATGGGGCCGGGGTGAGAATGTTCAGAGTCGAGGTGGGAGAGAAGGCAAGAGAACATAGATGCTTTTATTTTGCCATGTGACCAAGAGACCAGGAAATGGTTCATGCCATTTATTCTCTAAAGCAGGAGGCGAGTGAATCCCTAAATCCTTCCAACCCTGGTCCCCACCTTTGTCTCTCCCAGTGGATCCCTTATTCCTTCGTAACCTCCATCTCCCACTTTCATTCTCACCCTCTCTCAGAGCATGGCTGCCACTTATCCTCCTCATCCAACTTACCTTCAAGTCAGGAAGTCCCCTGCAAACTATCTAATACCCTACCAGAACCTGAAGTTCCCATGCTCAAGTAAAACTGCTTTTTCACCTGGTTGGGTAGCTCGGTTGGCTAGAGTGTTGTCCCAATACACCAAAGTTGTGGGTTTGATCCCCAGTCAGGGCACATACAAGAATCAACCAACAAATGCATCAATAAGTGGACCAACAAATTGATGTTTCTCTTTCTCTCTCTCTCTCCCTCCCTTAAAAAAAATCAGTAAAAATTTTTTAAAAACCTGCTTTCCCACTGAGGTTCCAAATTTATGGTGGCATACTCTAACACTGCTGCCTGCCGCCACCAAGCATACAATCTCCCCCTTACCCCAGGTCCTGCCATCACCCTGGTAAATGCCCATGACCTCATGCACAGTTCATCTGATATGCCAGCCTCTCAGTCTTCTGACATCTACCACTTCTGCCAGGGATTTTTCATCGGGACCCCTGGGCATCACCCTGAGCCTTGTCATCACTCAAAGTTCACCTCTGAAATCCACACACCCTACTTTCAGGACACCGCCTCACAGTGTCATTGCTACTCCATCAGTTCATTTTTCTAATCTAGGCTACGAATTCCTTTACACCCAAACTACCAGGCTTTTGTCTTCACCTCCTTTCTTATCCAATTTAAGGTTGATTCCACTGTCCTCCACCTCTGCTGTCCTCTAGCACACACTCTTGCTCTCATATCACAGAGGAAATCGCCGTGGTTGCCCTGTCCGCAGAAGCTAACCCCGTTTAATCCCGCTGTCCCGTCCTCTAACCCAGCCGAACGCATGACACAGAGGGGGTCACCACATTTACAGTCTGTTGCCAGCTATAAATGCAGTCACAACACCATCCAGCAATCTAGATCATTCTGTAATAAGTTTTAAACAAAACCAGTATCTCGTCCCAACTTGCACATGCCCAATTCATACTCATCATTTCAAACTTTTTAAGTATTTTTCCTAGTATCTGTCTCCATATATCTAAGTAACATGCATATACTGCTATTTCTTGGTATTACATTTTAGACCTATTTTAATAGCTTCCTACTATGGAAAATGACAAATTTGCTCTCTATAGGCTCTCTCATCACTACAGCGGTGCCACAACTTTTGATTAAGCCAAAATTCATTGTTCACCTTGTTACCACTACATAGATATTATTCACCACTGAGCTCCTTCCTTACGTGTGCGGCTCTTGTTTTCCTAGAGCTTACTAGCTTCCTTGGTTTTTGTTTGCTTAGGTTTCTTACAAATTTTGCTAATTTTCCTCAAAACTCTCTATCAGGGTACAGCTCTCTTCTCACGATTACGTAAAAGCTTTGTTTTCCCGGAACCCTCATTCTCCATTTTATTCTGGACTGGTAACTCCTGGGGTTGTTGAGGGCCGTCACCCTGGAATGTCCCTTCATCACCATTCTGAGAAACTCCTTTGCCTCTCTCTTATGTTGGGTCCCCTTTTGCTGGGCCCCTCATGTTTTCTCCTTTCTTGATCTGCTTCTTTATTTTGGTAGAGCACTTTTTTTTTTTTTTAAGGTTAGAGAGAAAGGTGTATGGGAGGTATAGTATCTGACATTTTCTATGGCTGATATCTTCATACAATTGTTTGGTGTAATTCAGAGTTCAAATGTGACAATCATTTCCCCCAGAACTGTAAAGACAGTTAGCTTTTCTTTTAGCTTCCAGGGTTGCTATTGAGAAGTTCAATATCACTCTTAATTTCAACCATTGGAGGAGATCTGTTTGCTCTCTCGGCAAGCTCTTGGTATCTTTCTTTTTCCCTAATGTTGTGAAATGTCATGCTGATGTGCCTTCTGTGGGTCTTATTTCACTTATTAATCTGGGCACTTGGTAAACTCTTTCAGTCTGTAAACCCTCATCCTACCATTCTGGAAATTTTCTTGAAATGTTGCTTTGATAATTTCCTCCCCTCTGATTTCTTTGTTTTCTTTTTATGAACTCCTATCACCTGTGCCATGTATATGCATATATGCATATATGTTCTTTCATCCACTTCTTTCTTGATAGTCACTGCAACTTTTTACTGCAGACCAGTGTCTCTTCTCTCCTAGAACTTTGCAGCAGCTCCTGCTTCTTCTTTTCTCCAGTTAACTCTGCCCTATCTCATCCTCCAGACCTCGACTCAGAGGTCTCTGATGCCCTGTAGCTACAACTTTATTATGCTATCAGCAGGGTGCCTTTTACCTGTCCATACTCCTCATTAGACAATACATTACACAAGAATTGCCCACTCAGTACATGTTAGTAAATAATTATTACTAATTCATCATGTTCTTCTTGCTGGAAGATGAAATCAACTTTCAAACGAGGTGAACTCCCGGCGTTTTGAAACCTATTACTTTCTCCCTCTCATTTCTCCTTCAGTTCCTCTCCACCCCACATAATAAACAGGCAAGTCCTAAGTGAGTAATGAGAAGCCATGTTACACACTGTTAACAACAAAATGAGTAAAGTCCTGAATATGACGGATTTGTAGAAAGAAAATAATCCAGTTCTCCAAGGGAGTCAGGACACTGTGTGATCTATTATGTCCTGAGAAAATGTAAATAAGTAAGTCATGGTGGGAAAAATACCTTGTACATTTGAAACTACACAAATAGATCTTGGGGTGTTACTCACTGTGGCAGTTTAGTTCAGTAAGTCACAATGAAAGAAATGGTCTGGGTGATTTGTCTCATTCTGCCCAATGATTTACTTTCATATTAATTCAGGGGCACAATAAAACTATGCTTTTCACAGCAAACATATTCCCCATACAAATAAAAAAGTCCCTAAAATAGTCTATTTAGTATTAAATAAGTGCCATCATATTGGTATCCTATGGTTTTACTCCAAAGGCTAAGTCATCCTTTTCATTTTCTGAACTATTCCCTCTTTGAAAGAGCCTGACCATCCTTTTATCATTCATTCATTCATTCATTCATTCATTCATTCATTCATTCATTTTCTATTTATTGGGTGGCTCCATGGTACTTGATAAGGTATTAGCTGTTGGAGAGTCCAAGGTGAAGAGAAAAAAATCTTTATCTATAGAAATTCACCAATTGGTGGGATGTGTAAATAAGAAATGACAAGATAATGTAGCAACTGCCAGCCCAGGGGTCCGGATAAGGATTTCTCTCTGGAAACTCAGAGCAGGAACCAGAAAGGGCTTCAATTAAGGTTATATTTGAGCTCAGATGTGAAATATGCAGAAGAATCATCAAGAAGAAAAGGGCATAACAGGGAGGTGGGTCATGTGCAAAGAAACAGGTGTAAAGGGACAGCACCTTCAGAAACAGGAGGGGGCTTATGAGGCCGGAGGGGGGCTTTCATCTGGAGCCTGCCCTGCCTGAGCCTGTAGCTCCCCCATAACCTCAAACTTCATCAGATCAAGGCAAATTTCTTACTGGGTTTCCCTCTGATATATCTGAATTCCCCTAAAAATCCAATTTAAGGCTAAATAAGACTACTGTTCAATTAAATACTTATTGTACTATTTATATAGGTTGTTTTTGCTTTCTTTTTTATAAATGGGAAACTGCAATTGAGGTTGTCAATGAATGAAAATCATGATTAATGAGAAAACAGAAAGTAACCAGGAATTTAACCTGTTTTTGGCTGCTATGGCTTCTAGTTCAAACTAAGGTGTCTGGTTAACATGACAGACCAAGACTCAGTCGTCAAATCAAAGTAAATATTTAAAGAAGCTATTTCCTTTTTTATTAAAGAACATGTACTGCAGAAAATGAGAAAATACTTTTTCTTCATTTCACCATATCCTCACCCAGAAATAACCACATGAACCCACTGAAATGCATTATTTCAGGTCATATTATGTATATTTAGATATTTTCTTAACAAACTAGTATAATACAGTTTTTAAATACTTTTGATTGTGAAATATAATGCTTCAAACTTATTTGAGTAGTTTAGCAAATACCCACGAAGTTGTTACCCAGGCCAAGAATTAGAACATTCAATTAATTAGGAAGTAGAACGTTGCTGGCACCCCAGAAGCTTGTCGTGTCTCGAGCCTCCTCCTTCCCATTCCCATTCGAGGAAACCACTGTCACTAAGACTTGGTCATTTCTTGCTTTTTTCAGTTTTGCTACTCCACGGGCACCCTTAAACAGTACCCTAAAGTCTGTTTGCAAACTTTATATTCATGAGATCATACCATGTGTATATTTTTTGTCTTGTGCAATGCATCTGTAATACTTACCTGTATCTGGACAGCTCACAGCCCTAGGTCACTCTCATTGCCAAACAGCGACCCATCCTATGCACATATCACAACGTATCCATTTAGTCTACCACCGGTGGAAGTGTGAATTGCTTTCACTTCCAGTTTTTAGCAACTCCAAGCAATGCTGCTTTGAACCTACTTGTACAAATCTCCTAATACATGTGTGTGTGTTTCTCACACACCTAAAACAGAATTCTTGAGTTAAAGCTCAGGTGGACTTTACGAAAGGAGGCCACACTGCTTTCTGATGGCTGTGCCCATTGCCCTCTCACCAGCCAGCACTGTGTTTGAGGGCCTGGTGCACCACGTCTCTGACGCCACTCAGGAAAGTCAGGTTTCACAGTGTCACTATTCTGATGGGTGCATCCCTCACTGTGACTGGAGCTACATTCTTCCAGGTACTGATGATGAAAGTTAGCACCGTTTTCAAATGTGTATTGGAGGTTTGATTGATTTTCCTTTTGTGGAGTGTAGGTCAAGTCTTTCTGTTCCTTCTTTGACTGTCTTTTTCTTTTCTTTTTTTTTTTGCACTGACTTGTAAATATTATAATTTTGTAATCGCTTTAAAAACTTAATATGTTATGATCATCTTTCAAGGTAACATTCATCTATATTATCTTTTCAAATATAAACTAATTACTTGGTAGTTTAAATGATAATTAAAAATTGAGACAGTGACCATGATAAAATAGAAGCTGTGATTATAAATATCAATTATTTTTAAGTTGGAGGAGGAAGTAGATAAAAGACATAATGGAGAGGTGGTTTGGATTATATCTGCATATCTGTTAAAGGCACAGACATGGAGCTCTACTGTGTCCTTCGTTGTGGGGCCTCCGGCAGGCTAAACTCTGAGCCTTTGTTTCCCTCCCATGTAAAATGGGTGATAACGGCAGCAGCTGTCCCATAGCCAGTGGCGAGGATGAAATGGGGTTGTACAGTAAATGAAAGTGCTTAGCTTAATGCCAGGCACTTCTTAAGCATGCAAAAAAAAAAAAAAAAACCCCAAAAAGTCCTTATTAACAATATTAACTCAGTTATTACAAATCTTTGTTTAGAACCTATGGATTATAAACACTGTGCTAGTGTATTAAATCATTACTGGATGAGGTGGGTGTTATTATTTTCTTTTCAATGAGGAATCCAGGGTCAAAGAGGTCAAGTAATTGAATCAAGGTCACACAGCTGCTACTGGTGTGACCATGACTGGAATCTAGGTCTAACTTCAAAGCTTTTTCCTGTTTCCTCTGCCATCCAAATCGTGTGTGATAAAAACGAACAATTCCCTGTGGCTTATTAATACAGTTGTTCCACTCATTGAAACAAAAACCATCAAGTGTTTAGAAATATGTCCATGATACTTTTTTCTTTAACCTAAAGGGATATAGCCAATAAAAAAAAAAGCTCCTATAACTTATTTTTCCCACATCATGGGCACAGAAGCACTGCACACTGGCAGCTGGCGCAGGCCCGTCCTCTGTGGGGCGACGTCGGTCACAGCAGCCGCGTGAGGAGGGCCGTCGCTGTCAGAATCACCTGGGTCCAGGGCTACAGGAAGGGCCCTGGTACAAGTATGAGCTCGGCCGGCAGGCACCCAGGCTTCAACATCTAACCGTAAAATCTGGTTTTGTCACCTTGGACAAATGGCTTGATCTCTCTAACTGATAGTTTCCTAATTTATAAAATAAAGTTAAGAATAATACCTACGAATTATTCTTAAAAGTGAGGATGAAATGAGTTGGTGGGTAAGGCTAAGCATACAGTAAGTATTCAATAAATGATGGTTCTTACTGCTATAGTTGCTCACCAATGAGCCAGACCCTCAGTTTGGCCTGTTTTATACTTATCCCATTGTCCCCATGCAGATACACCACGTGATGTTGTCACATCACTTTAAGCTGCATATACTAAATAATTGGGCATTCTACTCTTATTGACACCCCCCATCTCTCCCCTGCCCTATAAGCTGTTCAATATCAGAGGTACTTCTAGGCCAGAGAACTCTATATTTCAGGGTTCTGTCTCTGGTGGCCACATGCTGGCTTCTGATTGTTCAGTATGTGGTCCAGGTGACCTGGTGAAGCCATGGAGAAACTAGACAACACATGGTTGCAGGCAAATTGTTTTTCTTTATCTGACACAAAAGAGTTCTAATCACATTCATGCCCCTCTAGAGTCTCATCTTGTACCCCATGCACTTCATGAAACACATATGGCTTCTCTCACAAGAGGAATCCTGCTCAATTTTCTCATGATACAATATATTCTGGAGTCGTAAGTCAACATCTCATTCAGCAGCCTTTCTTAGGTAATAATCACTGTCATATTTGTTCAGCCAATCTTCCAATCGATACATGAATACAGGATATTAGAAAAAGAAGAGGCTTTGGAGAAAGACAGACCTCAACTCAAATCTTGGGTCAGCTACGTAATAACTGTGATACTGGAAAAGTCACCGTTAGCTCATGTTTAGAAGTGGGAGAAGAGGTACTCCACAGCGCTGTCTGGGGTCAGAAAGAACACGGCAGAGTCTGGCACACGATTCTGCAGAGTAAGTGGCAGAGGCCAGGCTGCCGATGATGGTGGTGGCCTCCACAATGGTCAGTGCCTGGGCCAGTGAAGGACTCTTCACAGCTGTGCAGTCAATAGAGATCCTGCATGAGCATCAGATGTTTGGCAAGTGGCTGGAAGTATTAGGGCAAAGAGAAAGGTGTGACGCGGGAACAATGCATGAGGAAAGAGACAGGGACATAAAGAGCTTTGACCTTTTCAGGAAACTGCAGGTGCAGGTGGTGGCAGGGCCAGAGAAGGCTGAAAGGGTAGACAGGCACAGCTCAGAAAGGGCCTTTGTGCCAGGCAGGGAGTCTGCCTCTGTGTCCACAGGCAATGGGGAGCCGCGGAAAGTTCCTGAGCAGGGGAGGAACGGGATTGGATTTGCATGTAGAAAGGTGGAGAAAGGCCACTGCCGGTACTGGGGGAGGGTGAGCTAGAAGGGTTTAGACTCATCGCAGGTAGGCTGGGTGGGTGATTATTGAACAGGAAAGTGGGGGCCCAAATTGGTAATCAATACAAATATACTGATGGACGGATTAAAGATGAAAGATATGAAGACTTTGCAATGACCATGAAATGTGTCCTTCTTTTCCAGTTATCTTAGAAAATAGATGACTGGCATTAATCTCTTCTTATTATATTTCTTATAGCCCCTACCCCCATGGTGAAATACATTGGTATTTCATCAATGTAAGATAGTCAGTAGAATATATAAGCAGTCTAAAAAGAAAAGTTTTAAATGGTGACATGTAATTAAAAGTTCCAGGCTCATCATGTTAAGAAACTGGGCTACATCATGGTAGAAATTTGCATAACAACACATTTAGTATAGTAGACAGAGTTCTAAAACACGGAAAACGTTGGAAATCATAATGGGAAACACAGCTCTAAAAGACCATTTGCATTAATTACTGCTGGACTAGCTCCCATAGCTCTTCCAGGCTGACAGGCCAAGTGGGCAAAATACCAGGGGTGTAACCTCTCAAATACACTGTGTGTACACCTCGTAGGGGAGAGTTGGGAGCCCCTACCAAAGGAAAAGTTTCACATGGCCTGCAGGTGATATAATGGCAAGGTGAGTCACAGCGGTTCAGGGATGCTCCCTGGTACTCCAGGTGTGTCTTATACTGCTTCCCAAATTATCTAAAATATCAGTATCCTTGCTGTTGTTTCAGTGAAAGAATTTGAAAGGCAGAGTAGTAGAGAAAGATAAATGTTTCTTTCCCCTTACTTGGATCATTCTGCAGCATTTCAATTATAACTGCTAAATAGCACCCTACGTCACGAAACTGGCAACAGCTGATTGGAGTTTTAAAGTCAAGCACCACCCGCTGCAAAAAAAAAAAAAAAATCAAACTATCTGAATGAACTGCTTAAGAGGCAAGCTTTGTGTAGTGATCGTAATTAGGGTGGACTCACGTGTAAAACTAGAGACTGACGAGGTAGCTGTGACTCTGTGCAATCTTTTTTATGCTGTCTTTTGACCACTTTACAGCTTGCAGGTTAGTCCATAAAAAGTGTCAAAAGGAGGAGAAGGATATATTTCCAAATTGACAAGGTATCTGTTAGCAGCCCTATTTGAAGACTCCAAGGGGCAGGAGCCTTGGGACCTGTGCTGTTTACCAAGAGGGAATTCACGTTGCTCTCTCACAGGGAATTGGTCCTCACCACTGCTATCTGGCAACTTCTACTGACACTTCAGTTCTCTGCCGGTATGTTTTCTGCGCGCTATGTTGGGTCTACACAATATGCCTTATTGTACACCATTTCCCTTTCACAGCTCTTAGCATAACTATAATTAAAGCACTGAATATACGGCTCCTCGGTTTCTCCTGTTTTACCATCGGCTCCATCCATCTTGATTTCCCCAGGTACCCAGCACAGTGTTCAACTTAAAGAAGGTGCTCAGTAAGCATCTGTTGAATGAATGGATACCCATCCAAATTTCACCTGTCCTCACTGCCTGGGATGACTGAGAGTTGACTTTGCTGTCACAGTTATGATTCACAGTGCTTCCTGGCTGGCTGTGAGGATTTAGGACCCTCCCCACTGCTGGCCAGATAGCACGGCAAATAAGAATGTGACTCTCAGAATGGTGAAATGCCCCTCTTACCAGCCACCTCATACACCAACCCCACTATATTCTTCTGTCTCTGTGACCTCATGCAAAGGCATGGGTCTCAAATTGATTGCTTTAATTTTTCTCCCCCAGAGATTCTCTCTGGCACATCGACTCTCCCTATAACCTCCTTTATCCCAACCTATTCCTGTTGCCTCTGCTGGCTTCACAATGACAAATAAGTTGGAGCTGCCAATGCAATTGAGACTTAGCCTCAGGGAGAACACAGTCGACACCGCACAATAACAGCAAGAGCCCAAGGCAGCCTGACTGCCTTGAACTTGCCTCCTGCAGGTCCCACTCCTGGGAGGTTTCTGCACACTCCTAAGTCAACGTGGGCTTCCACACTGTAGGTGCCATGGCCCTTTCATTAGCAGGAAAACAACATGCTCTTAGAGCGGTTAATGTGAAAGGTGCATATATCACACGATACGGTAAGAATCATCTCAAATCATCTAGACCTTAGGTTCCAGTGGCAGTTAAAGTCATCCTTTTACCTGTCTTGTCTTTTCCTAAAGCAGCAAGCTCTCCCTCAATTTCTTCATTTAAGCTGTGCCCAGACAGGGGAGATGGTGCATGGTCAGACTGGAGGGAGGGCTGGAGCAGCTGTCGGAGCAGCTCTTTCTGGCCCACGTGCACATGAAAGCACTCAGTAAACTCACATTGATGACATGGATGAGTCACTTGTATTTTTAAATTATAATATGCCCCCAAATACCAACATTCATGGAATTTAACACAGAAATAAAAACCTGTTTTAAAAGTAGTAAAATTAATTTTTATGATACAGTGGAGTTTCTATAGTCTGCAATGTAACAGGACTCACTATTTCCAGGGATTTTTTTTCCCCCTAGGTAGAGAGGAACCAAAACAATAAGACACCAGCTGTTCATTTTCGTGTGGATAACTGCAGGAAATCCTCCTATGCCTTAGCCTGAATAAAGGAATTTTATTTTCTATAATCCATCATGTCAACATGACAGAGCCAGAGTGCATATTGACCAAGAAGTAATCTATCTTCAGGTCAATATTTTCATCTAAAAATATTTTCTATTTGCTACAACAACTACAAACCAGTTTGAGGTAAAGCCTGATTACTCATGTAAAAGTATACAGATCAATGTGCTGGGGAGAGCTTGTGTTTGACATGTGAACAACAGGAGAGATTTTCATGGAAATTAAAAAAAAAAAGAACCATTGAGAAACCGAGGCCAAGTTTCTAAAATTCTTGGGAACTTCCCTGTACGTAGCCATGAGTAGGATGTTTAATATTTATTTTTACCACTAGCATTAAACCCACAACACAGTCCATTGTCATCACATTGATGTCAATGAGGCAATAATCATTAACCCATAGAAAGATGATATTATAGGACTGGGTCATATTTTACACCTCTGAACATGTTTAAACACAGTTCTCAACCTGTGTCTGAAAACCTGGGGAAGAAGGGACACAGACAGACTGTGGAATCATTATAGGGGATCTGGGAAATCATGCATTGTCCTAGAAAGAAGAACTCCATCTCTAAGAAGAATTTCTAATGGTAGTTATTTGAATAAAATGTAATTAATTGGTTTCCATCTGAGTAAACGTTGAAGCAGCATAGTGCTGGCGGAGTTCGGCATGCAGGCTCCAGGCCAGGCGGACCTGGGGGGCGCCTGCCACACGGGAGCTGTACGGCCCCGGGTGGGAGGCTTCGCTTGGTCTCTCTATACCCAGGTTTCCCCCAGATCAAACAAGGAGAAGTATGTAAATCCCTAAGCACAATGAATGGTGCACAGAGAATCCTCAGCTGTTTATGGCCATTGACCGCTTTGCACTTCTACTGTGTGAATCACCCATTTGTATCTTTGACCCATTTTTCAAATTAAGTCATTTTTTCCTATTGATTTTCAACAGTTCTTTCAATTGCTTGCATGTTAACACTTTACTGCAGCATTTTCTATCAGCTTATCATCCTTCTTACCTCCACGATGTCTTTTATTATCTTTTTATGTCTTTCATAAAAATTTAAATTTTTGTGTGGTTGAAGCTACCATTAAAAAAAAAATGTTTCCAGGTTTCCTGTCATGTTGAGAAAGTCTTTCCCTATTCCAGAATTTTAAACTAACTTCTCATCATTTCGGTATAAGAAAGGATGTTTTAAAAACACACAATTAAAGTCATTGTCAATTATGCTGTTCGACATAATCTTTTTACACTCGTGGATTTAAAATCTTAAATATTTGTGCTAGAAAATAAACTTCTCTCTTCCGATGAAGTGACATGCTCTGCGTCCCCCGACGGTGCCGCTTCCTTTGCCCTTGGAGCCGGGCAGCCCCGAGCGCAGCCCCGTCAGCGTTTTCTCCTTGGGCGGCTTGGACTTTAATCCTTGAACCTGTGTTATTCGGGGCCCCTTACTGCACCCTACCTTGGGTTTTCCCTGAACTTAGAGAGTTATTAAATAAAGTGTAAATTAGAGAATAAATAAATAAAAACAGAAAGAGATTAAGTGAACAAATAATAAACAAAACCTATTTACATTTAATTTAAGCTTTTTCACGCCACTCATTTCTTAATCTACTTTATTATGAGTTCTTGGTCTGCTAGAATCAACTGGAACCCAGCAGGTAAGATCATAAATATCTTGCTCTTACTCTAATTATTTGTTTACAAATCTGTTCACTTCATTGTGAGACCCTCCCGGGTAAGGACAGTTCTAATTATCCTTAATTCAAGTCACTTGTGGCTTAAAATGAGCACTCAGGTGTTTGCTGAATAAATGAACCAGAAAAAAGTCACTCACAGAAAGCTCACATCAGGAATCTAGTTTAAGGAGGACTCCCAGGGTACGTTCGATTGTGGGTACATGTGGCATCTACAATCCTGGTTGACAGTAATGAGCAGGTGACCCAAAGGTGCAAGAGCTCACCACCTCTAGACTGGAATCACCAAGGGAAGGAAGGGAAGCATCACAGTTCAGAAATGTTTCCAGTGGCCGGGGTTAAAAGGCTGGCATGACCTAAGTAATTAAAATAACCCAAACACCTCACAGTCCCAAGGAATCCAATTATTTCTGATTTAACTGTATTCCGCATGCCTACCTTCTACTTTCTAATTAGTCTGATGATGAACAAATGAGGCAGTGTGGGAGCTGACTTTGTTTTAGAAACTAGATTTCATTTAAATTAAAATCCAAACCATTGGAATAAATGAGAAGCTAACCTTCATTAATAAAATTTATCTTTTAACAGCAATCATTTTTAAATACAAGGAAGCCTTAGGTGTTGGCGTCAGATAAAAGAGAAAGTGTTGAAATCTTTAAAATGAGCTTGTTTTCCTAGTTCACACCTGATAAGTCAAATCCACTCTCTCTGGGTTTCACGCAGCCTGTGGGGCCTCCCTCATCCTAAGCAGGGGAGCCAAAGGAACGACCTCCTCCTCGCCTTCACTGATCTTGTTCTGCCCTGGGTTAGGGCTCTCCATCCGTTCTCCCATGGTGAAGAGGATGGAAAACTAAGAACTACATGCTTGGACGTCTCTGCAGGCGAGCAAACAGCTGTGTGTGAGATCGGATCAGGGGGAGCGAGCAGGGCAGGGCCACACTTGGGTTGCTTCAGCAGTTTCCGCTGAGAAGCGCCTTCACCGTCCCATGTCCGTATCAGCTGTTTCCCGTGTTCAGTCACCAGTTTCAAGGGTGTGAAGGGCTGGGCCATCTATTTTGCTGGTCTGGATCCAGCAGGCAAAGCGTGGCTCTAGGTCAGCCCTTCTGCGGTAGCCCTCGATCCCAAGATCCCAGTTTTGGTGGCTCGAGCCTGGAGCCAGCAGGGGGAACAGTGTCCCCAGGTCCCCAGAGAGACAGCAGGTCTCCTTGGGGCTCTGGGTCTCACTCCTGGAAGCTCACCTTGCAGCAGTCCTCCCAGTGATTGTGTCAGCACCCCTTTCCCTGGGACGAATGCCAATCTGGTCTAAAATAGCTCGATTCTTGCTTCTTTCCAATCAAAACTATGTGATTCAACAGGTTACTGTTCAGGTGAAGAGAGGCAGTTGTGATAATTTAAACAGGAAAAATGAACGTGCCTTAAAAACAATGCTGTTATTATTATTAACATTGCCACTTGAAACTCAGCTATGATCCCATCTAAATAAATGATGTACACAGGGACTTTTAAAAAACATTTTAATGCAGAAAGGGCACTCTAAGGCAGAAAGTCTTACCAGCGGGTGTGGACACGGATTTTGGTGCTGGAAGCAAACTCCTGCGGGGTGTTGTCATGCTGGAGGCCATTGGAGGGGCCACCCGGCTGGCTCCCTTGGGTACATCTTTGGAAGGCAGAGTTGCCTTCAGGGCCGGCTGGTCTTCGTTCCCAAAGGTTGAACCTGTGGGAGGCAGACAGTAGGTTAATTATAACTTCATGAAAAATGGATGGACACCCTTACCATTTGCAGTTTGCCAACCAATCCTGTTTCAGGACTTACCCTGACTCTCAGTGAGTAGCCTTGAAAGGTCTTTTTTCTGGGACCGGTAATGGAAAAGAGCTGCCTTCAAGTACCCCATAAAAGTCTGTCAGTTAAATCTCCTGGGCAGGGGGCCCCACAAAAGTCAAGGGTAACCTCAGTCCAGAGATTTTACACACATGCTTTATACACAGGCACATACATGCACACATAAGCACGCACATGTGCACACACGCACCTACCTCCACACATCTAATTCCCTTATGAAAGATTTTACGCACATGCACACATAAGGCACTCCATTACCCACACACCCAATTTTCCTATGAAATGTGCACACGCTAGCCACCCCACTCCCACACATTTGTTCGATAGCTCACAGAAGATGGGCAACCCTCTTTCAGAAACTAGTGTGAGTGACTCTGGAAGGGTGAGAGTAGGAATTCACACATGCACCGCGAGTCCTGCAGTTTATTCCAGGCTCACCGGGACCCAGCTGATTCTGCCTTCAGAAGAAGGAACCTGGGAAGAAGGGAGACAGGTGGGAAACAGAGAGTCCCTTTGAGACTCATGAAGCTTTTGTTCGAAAAGCTGAGGGCTCAGCAAACTTAGAGGATTTTGAATTAGTGCCTTGTTTATTTCAAAGGCAGAAGACATTTATGGATAATTTCAGTTTATTATTCAACGCAGAAACCGACTCTTAGTTTGTAAGACCATGTGTTTATTATAATCAGCTGCTCTGATGCCATGGGGGTATGGTAAACTGGGATATGTGTCAGGTTTAAATGCACAATGTGGCCCAAACTTTTCTTCTAGATCTTTCCAAACCCACAGACAGTGACACCACTACCTATTTCCTGTTAAAGGGTAAATCTTCTAAATATTCCTCTGAGTAGAACTGCAAGGCCTAACTTACTAAATTAAATAGAGAGCCTTACAGTAGTAAGATCTTTGCTTGATGGAACTGGAACCATCCAGTCACAGGAATGTGGCCACCAACCATGGGAAGCAAGCAATGGCAGCGTTAAGAAGCAGGTAGAATTTTCGTGAGAGATTAAATTTTTTTTGTTTTCATCATTTTAAAATGATAATCCGAACATTCTATTTAGATAGAGCCTGCATGAAAATGATAACATTATTAAAATGGCTTTAGTATTCAAACCATCCAGGGGTTTTATTCAAACACTTAAGAGTAAGAGATCCAATCACTTTCCTCCTTCTGAAGACCTGACAGTCTGTTTAAAATTGGTGAAATTTGATTTGCTTCTAAAGAAAAGTGTATTTAGAAAGGAAAAATAAAGAATGTGCCATTTCCTATCACAGAACCTATGCCCTACGCCCCTTTCGAGGCGTTGTGCAAGGATTTAACAGCTCTGAAGGGTGTGAGGAGAATGCTTTTGATCTGTGCAGACAGGATGAATGTGCTGAAACTCCACCTAAAGGATCTGCACTCTGTGCTAGGCGTCAGACAAAAAAGCAAGCCCATTCGATACAAACCTCAACAGGAAAGGGGCCAGCACGCACCTGCACAACAGTGAGTCATAGTTTCCGACTCATAGGGCACACTTACCAGTCCAATCTGGAAGTCAAGAGAACCTCCGGAAGTTTTGAGGACATTTCAGATGGGGCTGGGGAATCAGCCACTCGAAATGTTTCACATGCAATTATCTCATGTTTGGCTTACTGCAGATAATACTGCCAGAATAATCTACTCACCAAAATGTGTAGTAGAAGCTGAATTGAGCACAAAACCTTTCATACAGAGTCTTTTATCTAATAACTCATTAAAATTTCGTAAGGAAAATATTGTATATCATTTGTAGAATTCAAATGCCCTTTTATCAAATCCTCTCACGCCTTGCATCATTCTCTTACATAAAATTTATTATTCAATGTCAATTTAGAGACTTGGCCACTTTCCAGGCTGGGAAGTGATCTGTCTGTTTGAAGTACAAAGTGTCAAGGAAGCTAGGTACTCCCTTCTGAGAGAGGTTTTGAATTACCAAAAGTAAAATAAAATAACATCATAAAATAAAACTCAGTTCCTATCCAGCCCTGGCTGGTGTGGCTCAGTAGATTGAGTGCCGGCCTGCAAAACAAAGGGCTGCCAGTTTGATTCCAAATCAGGGCACATGCCTGGGTTGCAGTCCAGGTCCCCGGTTGGGCACGTGGGAGAGGCAACCACACATTGATGTGTCTCTCCCTCTCTTTCTCCTTCCCTTCCCCTATCTCTAAAAGAAATAAAAAAAATATTCCTATCCATTATTTTGAGGTACTACTGGCAATAAACAGTACCCCTCTTTGAAAACCAGCTGAAGTAGCCCAGTAATGAAAACAAGGTCACTGGGCAAATGAAAAGTACTCTAGAGACTTCCAGTCAAGGCAATGGAGTAGGTAAATGCTGTGTTCACCTCCTCCCATGATCACATCAAAATTACAACTAAATTATAGAACTACCACCCTTGAGAACCACCTGAAGGCAAGATGAACAGAACTATAACTAAGGATATAAAAAAGAAGCCACACTGAGGCTGAATATTAAATGTCAACTGTAAGAATTGCGATTTCTGGTCAAGATGGAGGTGTAGGTAAACATGCCCCACCTCTGTGTACAACTATAGCAAAAAATACAACTAGACAACACAACAAATTTTACTTAGAGTTGTCAGAAAATGAAGGTGTGTGGAAGTTAAACCAAGGATTTAAAGAAGCCACATTCATCCAGATGGGTAGGAGGTGCAGAGAGGCACCAAGAAGCATGGAGACAGGAACAGGCAGTCCCACATCCACATGTGGTGGATAAAAAACATGGGAGGGGTACATTGGGAGTGAGGGATCCCAGCCCCAGTCCAGACCACCCAGCCGAGGGTCCCAGCTCCAGGAAGATAAATCCCCATAACTCCTGGCTATAAAAAACAGTGGGGGGTTGGGGCAGCAGAAGAAACTTTATCCTCTTAAAGAGCTCACAACAGACTTAGGACTCACATAGACACCTGCTACCCCCTTCTAGGATTCAGCACCAGGGCAACAGCTAGAAGGGCACCAGTGGCATATGGAGAGAAGGTGAAGTGTACGTGGGGAGAGAGCTTCCTATCGGGCAAAACTCCAGAGGCCAGGCAGTGGCATTGTTTCCCCTGTGAGCCCTCCCTGACACAGAGCAACAGAGTAGTGACAATGGTTGCCCAGCCCTGGTGTTTACATAAGGCTCTACCCCATACAACTTAGCAGGTATGCTAAGACAGAGAGTCAAAGGAGCTCAACCAAATACACAAAAACAAACACAGGGAGGCTGAAAAAATAAGGAGACAAAAAAAATGGTCCAAATGAAAGAACAGAACAAAACTCCAGGAAAAAAAACTAAATTAAATAGAAATAAGCAACCTATGAGATGCACAGTCCAAAACACTGGTTATCAGGATGCTCCAGGAACTCATTGGGTGATTCAATGGCACAAAAAAACCCAGGCAGAAATGAAGGTTGCATTAAGAGAAATAAAGAAAAATCTACAGGGAACCAACAGTGGAGGGGATGAACCTAAGAATCAATCAACGATTTGGAATACAAGGAAGGAAAAAGCATTCAATCAGAACAGTAGGAAGAAAAAAGAATTAAAAAACAAAACAAAACAAAACAAAAATGAGGAGAGGCTTAGGAACCTCTGGGACATCTTTAAATATACCAACATCCAACTCATAGGGGTGCCAGAAGGAGAAGAGGAAAGCAAGATATTGAAAACTTATTTGAAAAAATAGTGAAAGAAAACTTCCCTAATTTGGTGAAGGAAATAGACATACAAGTCCAGGAAACAGAGTCCCAAACAAGATGGATCCAAAGAGGACCACACCAAGACACATCATAATTAAAAAGCCAAAGGTTAAAGATAAAGAGAGAATCTTAAAAGCATCAAGAGAAAAGCAGACAGTTACCTACAAAGGGGCTCCCATAAGACTGTCAGCTGTTTTCTCAAAAGAAACTTTGCAGGCTAGAAGGGACTACCAAGGAGTATTACAAGTGATTAAAAAAAAAAAAAAAAAGGACCTACAACTTAGATTACTCTGTCCAGCAAAGCTATCATTTAGAATTGAAGGACAGATAAAGTGCTTCCCAGACAAGGTAAAACTAAAGGAGTTCATCATTATATGAAATGTAAAAGGGAATTATATAAGAAAAAGAAGGTCAAAATGGTGAACATTAAAATGGCAATAAATTCACAACTATCAATAACTGAATCCAAATAACAAACCAAGCAAACAGCAGAACAGGAACAGAATCATAGATATGGAGATCATTTGGAGGGTTATCAGTTGGGAGTGGAAAGGGGAAAATGGGGGGAAAAGTGCAAGGATTAAGAAGCACAAATTAGTAGGTACAAAATAGACAGGGAATCATAAGAACAGTAGTATAGATCATGGAGCAGCCAAAGAACTTATATGCATGAACCATGGACATGAGCTAAGGGTGGGGATTGCTGGAGGGAATGGGGATACCAGGTGGAGGGGGGGCAAAGGGGAAAAATTGGGACAACTGTAATAGCATATTCAATAGGATATATTTAAAAAACAAAAGAGAATAGAATTGAGCACCTAAAAAATATCAACTGTAATTGAAAAAATTCTTTTAATTTAATAAAAGAAAAATATATTTGGAAGTGGTACTGAATTCTATAAGTGCTCTGGATACTTCACAACAATGCAGACAAATAGGTAGCTATTGCTTGATAAGAGGAAGAAAAGAGCTGGAAATAAACAAACTGTGCTTGTGTGAACAAGGAGAACATTTTTCTGGAGAATTCAGACAGTGGAAGTTGTTCATGTGTCTAACTCAGTCATCTCATCCCCACCCAAGTTGAACCTACCATCGCCTCACGAGCTGAGTGGTAAGTGGTGTAGACTTGAGAGAGAGCCAGTCAGTCTGTGGAAACCACAGCCCGTGCCCCCCCACCTCTCCGCTCATCCGTTCCTTCATTTGTCAGTGGGGATAATGGCAATCAAGCTCACAGCGCTGTCACAAGAATTACAAGAGCTAATGCGTGTGAAGTTTTAAAAAGCTGATGCAGGAGTTAGTAGAAGAAAATGATTAGAGTAGTGGTTGGTGCAGGGGACACTTTGAAGTGTTAATTATTAACTTATAGGCTCCTTTCAAATTCAGTGGTTAGTCTCCACAGCAAATCAGTTTTCACAGGAGCTTGGAAAGAGTTCAAGGATTAATATCAGAAGGGCTGCTCTCAATGAGAAGAAAGGCTGAGGTAGGTCTGATAATAACTGCAGCATGAAAGACTACAGAGAAGAACAGTATGACTGTCTTTTTAAAAAACGACGAGCTACTTCGGACAAAGGGAAAGGTGAGAATGACAACAGAATGAAGCACTGAGCTTCAGAAGTACAACACATAGCCAGCTCCCTGTCCAGGGAAACCCCCAGCACAGAGGGTCTGAGTGGGTTGGCCTCCCTAGAGATTCACAATTGTTTTCCACATTGCTAGTTGCAATTCACACAACCACAGATAGTGACCGTTGGACTTTAATTAATTACTAATTAATTTGGCTTTAATTTATAAGTCTCTCATAGGTAGTGAGGTTGAGCACTTTTTTATATATGTATTGGCCATTCAATTTTTTCCTTCCATGAGATGTCCCTTCATAATTTTTGCCCATTTTTCTACTGAAGTGTTTTGCCTTTCTAATTGATGTATAGGAACTCTTTGAGTATTCTGCATACTGATGCTTTATTGGTATATATTTCAGATGTTCTACCAGTCTTTGGCTTGTCTTCATATTTATGGTACCTATATTCGTAAGTCTTCCATTTTAATGCAGTTGACTTTCTCAGTCTTTTCTCACTTGGTTTGTACTTTGTGTGTCTTAGCCTTTCATTCCCTATTTGATGTTATAAAGATGTTTGCCCATGCATTTTTCTAAAAGTTTTAAAGTTTTATTTTTCACATTTAGATCATCAGTTCACCTAGAATGAAGCATAGGGCAGGGATTGGATTTGCTGTTGTTGTTTTCTGCACAGATAGTCAATTGTCCCAGCATTGTGCACCGGTCAGTCCATTTTCTCTCCCACAGCTGTATTGCCAGCTATGGCATGTCAAGTTCACATACAGGCATGATTATTAAGGTAAGCTAACCACTCCCAATTTTTAGTAATTTGTAGCAAGAGTTTATTTGTTGACCATGGATCATCTAACACAGGTGCCCTGGAAGGCCCGCTGTCCTGGGGAGCTACACTGCAGAGGCTGGACCTCAGGGACCCGGGAAATGGCTTCTTACATGTAACACCTAGAACATAAGCTACTGAAGAAAAAATATGTAAGTTAGACTTCATCAAAATAGTAATGTTTGTGCTTCGTATGGCACTATTAACGTAAAATGGCAACCCAGAGAACCACTGAGAATGGTTGCAAAGCACATATCTAATAAGAGTCTAATATCCAGAACATGTAAAGAGCTTTTGTAACTCAACAGTAAAAAGACAAATAACCCAATTAAAAATGAGCATAGAATTTGAATAGACATTTCTCCGAAGAAGGTACATAGATAGCCAAACAGCACATGAAAAGATGCCCAGTGTCGGTAGTTATTAGGGAAATACGAATCAGAATCATGCAGGACCACCGTAAACCCACTAGGCTGGTTAGAATATTGGCAAGGACATGGGATAATTGCTGGGATTGTAATATAGTACAGCTGCTTTGGAAAACAGTTTGGAAGTTCCTCAAATGTTAAACATAGTTATCATATGACCTAGCAGTTCCACTCTTAGGTATGTACCCAAGAGAACTAAAAACATATGTCCACACGGAAACTTGTACATGAATGCTCATAACAGCATCATTCATGATTGTCAAAAAGTGGGAACAACCCAAATGTCCATCAGCTGATGAGTGGACAACCAAATGGGGTCTACAAGCTACGATACAGTCGAATCTTGAAAACATTATGCCAAACAAAAAAGACAGGTACGAAAGGCCACACCTTGTGTGACTCCATTATGAAATGTCCAGAATAGATAAATCCATTGAGACAGAAAGTAGGTTAGTGGCTATCAGCGGCTGGGGGAAGAGAAATGGGGAGCGACTGCTGATGGGTAAGAGTTTCTTTCTGGGGTTATGAAAACATTCTGGAACTCAGCAGAAGTGATGGTGCATAACCTGGTGAATACACAAAAACTATGGGATTGTGCACTTTAAAAGGATGAACTTTATGGTATTTGAATTGTTTCTCAGTACAAAAAAATCTCCTCCATAAGTTTTCTTTCCTCGATCCCCTGGCTGAAACGAGTCCCTTGAACTGTTATTCGGGTCTCCCCTCTCCTTTGGGGGATTCCTGATATTCTTTTCTCAGGCACTTATTGTTCCTGTCTTCTGTCCCATATCCTTGCATTGGAGCTACATCTGACCCCAACCATCCTGTCCCAAGCAGCCTGTCCATGCCTCAGGGTTGTTCTCTCTCCCAATGGCATACTCTTGCATAATACAAAAAGGAATATTCCTCCAACCCATTATTGCATCCCATTCATTACAGCAGGATGACCAAGCTCCTATGTGAGGAGAATGATAGTCAATTCACCCCCAAACCCCTTCACCCTTCTCATCAACTCCCACCAAATTAGGTATGAATAGGAGCTGTTCTGCTCACATTCTACAGAGAGAGAAAGACACGTGCAAGTTCAGGCCAGAAATGGCTGCACTGAAGTTGGGCACTGGGCGGAGCTGTTTACATCCCATCCCCCTGTGCAAAGTCATGAGTGGAACCTACTCCACCTTCTCAATAGGGTAACTGTGACTATGACTGAAGTCAGGATGAAAAGTTAGGCTTTCCGATCCAAACTCCAATGCTCTTTCTAAGACTTCATTTATTGAGAATACCAATCACTGATCCTGGGTTTTAAAAAGAAGAAAGAATGGCAATGAGGACAAACACTAACCAAGCCACAAGGAAGTTTCTAAGGGGCTGGCTGGGGAAGAAAAGTAAATAATATGAGCCATTACAGCCAATTTTTAAAAATTGCGTGTCACTGATTTTTAATATGTAACCATGTCATAATGATTACTGCTCTCTTTACTGATTTTTTAAAAACAATCTCAGGCAATCATGTCATATAATGTTCTGGTCACTTGATTGCCTAATTGATGCATACTTCATTGATTTGGCAGCATTTATTACTTGGTGGCAAAATGTAGTTTAATCAACTGAATGTTTTAGTTCCTACCTTCTGCATATTTTAACTCAGGTGTATGTTTTATTTCTGACATTAAAAAGGTGAAGTAAACCTGCTGTCTTACACTTGAGCGAAGCTCTTTCCTTGCCACAGTGAAAGAGACTGAGGCTTCCCTCTGCCAGTGTCTACACTAGGCAGGGGCACAGGACAGATACAGCCTGTTGTCACACAGCTTGCATTCCAGTGGGGGTGACACGCAGACCACAAACAGACACATAGCCAAACAAAATCATCACAAACTGTGATGAATTAAGAAATAAACACAAGGGGCAGAACTAGAGGAAAAACTCAAGGGTGAAAGAGGGAGAACCTACATTAAGTGGAGCAGCTGGGAAGGCCTGTTGGAGGAGGGAACACTGAAGTAAACATTCTCTCAGCTGCACCTTGGCCCCCAACCTCCTTTATCCTTTATTATTGTTGGCATCATTGTTCTAGAAAATTAAAAGCAAAGGGTCAGAATCATCCCTGCCTCTCTCTTTCCCTTGTATCAACCAATGCAAATCAGTCTCCATTTTCCTAATGGACTTCAAAAGAGGCACCTGGAGAGAACTGTGGATCTTTATCCATTTTCCCTGGTAACCTAGGTCCTAATGAAGGAGGAACACATGGCATGCATTTCATTACTCCCACTTCACCTAGAGCGAATGGTAACTTCTCACAAAATCAGGGTGGCCTACAAATACTTGTGAATACAGGACTCCAGGAGTTCAGAAAATGACTCCATCCCTAGACCAGGGGACATGTCCTCTGCACTCAGTATCCTCATCAGGTGGCAGGACACACTTCTACAGGTGGAAGATGGCCCCTCTAGGTCCACAGGAACTTACCAGATTCCTTCTGTGAGGCCCCAGCCCCTGAGCTCTTCAGGTTGGGCCAGACAGCGAGGTCTTAACAGCAACAATACAAGCACATACAGGAGAGTCATAGGTATCACAGGCTCTGCCCAAATTCAACCCCAGATTTGACACTTACTAGTACTAGTCTCTTTAAAAAGTTAATAAGCCTCTGGTTAAATGCCTCATTGTTTATATATTTACCCTCCGTCATTGGGTTAATCTGATAATTAAATAAGAAATGCACCTAAAGCACTTTGCAACGAGCCTGATGCTCAATAAATGCTAATGGTCATCCCCAGTACGGGCATCGGCCTCAGCGGATGCAGCTGTAATCTCTGCAAGCTCCCCCTCTGTCCCGCACAAGCCTGGAGGCACCACACTTTGGGATCCTCTTCCATGGAAACACCCTCAAGACAGCCCCCAGGCCACCAGATCAGTGACGGTGGGAGACAGATGATTTCTGCAAATAGCTGATACGGTCGCCTCTGCCTTCGCAAGATCCTGCTGTTCAATGGTAGCCTTCCCAGCACCCCAAGGGCAGGCTTCACTCCCCAAAATGTTCTTCTTTTGACAATCATCACAACTAAATTATCATAGAAGAGAAGGAAATCTTTGTCCTCCTACTTTCTGTCCTGCCCCCCACCCAGGCACTCTCTTCTCAGGGTCCATTCTAAAATAGTGAAAAGAGGGTCCTCATTTTTCTTTCTGATCAGGAAACAGGGGGTATGGGTACAGGTGAACTGATAAAATGAGAGTCATAGTCCAGGGACACAAATGTGAAATGGTGCCCTTCTTCATTGGAGAGAGTGTGACATTCTATAACATGAACGAGTCTCCAATCCCTCAGAGCCCAGTCAAAAGCCATCTTCTCTACAACACCTTCTCTCAATTCCCCTCTAGGTAACAGAACTACTTAAAGAAAGACCACTGGTTCATAAAGAAAGCAAAGGCCAATGGCAATAATACCATCTCAAAGTCACAGAAGTAACACGAGACATGAAAGCCAGCTCACCCAGCCAGAGACTTCTGAACCCTCGCCACATAAATAACTCAAAGCTTCCTTTTGATTTGAGAAATTCCCTTTAATATTTATGAAGTCACACTTACAAAGGGGAGAACATAGTCAAATATTGATGGAGGTTAGTTACTTAAAAGACCAAGGGCTAGTATGATATAACAAGAGATGTGTGAGTAATTAAAGCAACTTTTTACCATTCCTCTTGTATAGCAATGAGACCAGCTATAATAAATCCCTTCTACCTATCCAGAAAACTCTGGTTCATCGACATGTGAATGTTTTAGTGGTTGCTACCTTGGGGGAAATATTTAAACTGGAGTATGCTTAATATGGGAGTTGTTAAAAGATAAGAGCATCTGATTTAAACCTGAGTTAAATTCTGTTGGAGTTATTAATATGGTATAAGAAATTAGAGAAATGGTCAAGGGCTTACTTATTCTTTAGTAATAGAGCAATAAGAAACTTCAGGTATTCCATTTCTATACCTTGGATTTGGCATTCTAATATAATCCCCTTTTTGTGTCACAGACCCTTTTAATTAGTTGTTTTCAGGTATCTGAGGGACTCGTGGATCATTCTGTGTCAAACACAGCTTTAATAAGCCATAATTTGGCAGTGAGCCCAGTTCAGATCCTAAGAAACCAAGTCAAATGTTGAGAAGTGGATCACTGCAACTGAGCCCTAAGCTCCCTTCCATATAGTGACCACCATGGCAGGCCCGCCGGAAGGAATCTGATTGTGCCATCCAGCTGGCATTTCTTGCACTCTTAAAAAGAACTCTCTACTCAGTAACTTCTGGGGAATATGAAACCTTGAAGAAAGAACTGGAACAGCTTTTTAGGAAATGAAAAGTATATCGGCTTTAAGGAGATGTGTGAACTGGTAAATCAAGATAATCTTCATCACTTGAACTCTTAAGAATTTTCTCTTCCCTCTGGGAGCCAGAAAACTCTCTCTTTCTTCAAAGTCCAAGAGGATAGTCATCTTCCTTTTTGCGATTTTCAATACATGGGTTTTGTTTCTAAAGAGCAATGTTGGGATTCTTTTCCTGTACTACAGAGTTTTTCAATGGAGCAGCATGCATGTGGTGGACCGGGCAGGCCTTGCTGTGGTGGGCTGCCCTGTGCATTGTGGGACAGCAGGCAGTGCCCCTGTTCTCTAGCCAGCAGCACTCTCCCTCCCAGTCCACTTTCAAGCTGTGACAATAAAAAAATGTTCCCAGACATTATCACATGTCCTCTGGGGGCAAAACCAGTTGAGAACCACTGTTCTAGTTGAAAAAAAGACTAATCAAAATACAACATTTGTCTTTGTGAAAAGCGAGACTACTAACATCTAAAATCCTGCTAGTTTAGCTTGATAGCTAATTCTTTAACAATACCTCATAGCTAATTTTTGACTAATCCTTTAGATAAACTAAGACTGTAAAAATATGCTATCTGCCATACTGAACAGTGTTTTAATGACTATTCAGTAATGAAACCTCCCCTGCATTCCACATTTATCATACTGATTGATCTCAGTCAGAAATTGGGAAGCTGGACTGAAATATTCCTGACTCTGACAGCTCTGGTCCCAAGCTCCTAACCTCCAGGAGCTGAACTAAAGTCCAAATAAAAATATCTTGTTACCCTAAACAGCAACTGATTTCAACTGAAATTGTTTGGAGGAGCATCCAGCAACACACTAAACAGATTACCCACCATGATCAAGTGGGATTCATCCCAGGGACGCAAGGATGGTACAATATTTGCAAATCAATAAACGTAATACATCACATAAGCAAAAGGAAAGACAAAAATCACATGATCATATCAATGGATGTGGAAAAAGCACTTGATACGGTACAGCACCCATTTATGATAAAAACATTCAGCAAAGTGGGAGTGGAGGGAGCATACTTCAACTTAATAAAGGCCATATATGAGAAACCTCCAGCCAACATCATATTCAAAGGGCAAAAACTAAAAGCTTTCCCACTAAGATCGTGAACAAGACAAGAGTGCCCACTTTTACCACTTCAGTTCAACATAGTATTGGAAGTCCTAGCCACAGAGATCAGACAAGAAAAAGAAAATAAAAGGTATACGAATTGGAAAGGAGAAAGTAAAAGAGTCATTGTTTGCAGATGACATGGTAGTGTACATAGACAACCCTATAGACTCCACCGAAAAACTACCTGACCTAATAAGTGAATATGGCAAAACAAAGTCGATATTCGGAAATTGAAGACATTTTCATACACCAACAATGAAATATCAGAAACAGAGGTCAGGAAAAAAAAATCCCGTTTGCTATAGCAACAACAAAAATAAAGTACCTAGGAATAAACCTGACCAAGGAGGTAAAAGACTTGTACTCAGAAAGCTACAGAACACTAAAGAAACATATTAAGGAAGACACAAATAAATGAAAGCATATACCATGTTTATGATTTGGAAGAATTAACATCATCACAATGTCTGTACTACCCAAAGCAATTTATAGATTCAATGCAACCCTATTAAAATACCAATGACATATTTCACAGACATAGAGCAAACACTTCAAAAATTTAAATGGAACCATAAACGACAACAAATAGCCTCAGCCATTTTGAGAAAGAAGGACAAAGTAGGAGGGATCGCAATACCTGACATAAAACTAAATTACAAGGCCACTGTAATCAAAACAGTCTGGTACTGGCGTAAGAACAGACACATAGATCAATGGAACAGAATAGAGAACCCAGAAACAGATCCATGTCTCTGTGTCAATTAATATTCAATGAAGTGGGCAGAAGCACAAAAGGGAGTAAAAATAGCCTCTTCAACAAATGGTGCTGGGAGATCTGGGCAGCTACATGCAAAACATGAAATTTGACCACCAACTTACACCACACACTAAAATAAACTCAAGGTGGATAAAAGACTTAAATAGAAGTTGTGACACCATAAAAGTCCTAGAGGGGAACATAGGCAGGAAAATCTCAGATATTTCATGAAGCAATATTTTCACCAATATGTGTGTCCCCTAGAGCAAGGGACATAAAGGAAAGAATAAACAAATGGAATTTCATAAAATAAAAAGCTTCTGCATGGCTAAAGAAAACATCAGCAAAATGAAAAGGGAACCAACCATACAGGAAAATATTTTTGCCAATGATACTCAGACAAGGGTTCGATCTCCAAAATATAGAAAGAATTTACATGGCTCCACTCCAGGAAGACAAACAACCCAATTAAAAAATGGGCAAAGGACCTGAACAGACACTTCTCCAAGGAGGACAGATGCAGGGCCCAGAGACACATGAAAGGATGCTCAGCATCACCAGTCATCAGAGAGATGCAAATTAAAACCACAATGAGATACCACTTCACACCAGTCAGAATGGCCATCACAACCAAATAACAACAAGTGCTGCCGAGAAGGTGGAGAAAAGGGAACCTTAGTGCACTGTTGGTGGGAATGCCGACTGGTGCAGCCACTGTGGAAAGCAGTATGGAATTTCTTAAAAAAAACTAAAGATGGAACTATTCCACTACTGGGATTATATTCTAAGAATTCTGAAATGCCAATTCAGAATGCAAAAGAACCTATGCACCCCAATGTTCATAGCAGCACAATTTACAATAGCCAAGTGCCGGAAGTAACTTGTGCTCATCAGTAAGTGAGTGGATCAGAAAACTATGGTCCATTTACTCAATGGATACTGTGTGGCAGAAAGAGAGAAGGAGCCCCTGCTCTTCGCAACAGCATGGATGGGACTGGAGAGCATTATGCTAAGTGAAGTAAGCTGGGTGGTGAAAGACAAATACCATATGATCTCACCTATAAGTGGGACCTAATCAAAAAAGCAAACAAGTGTGCAAAATATAACCAGAGACATTGAAATGAAGAACAAACTGACAATAACCAAAGGGGAAGGGGGAGGGACATAATGGGGGAAAGAAGGGGAAGGGTCATCAAGGAACATGTATAAAGGACCCATGGACAAAGCCAAAGTGGGTAGAGGAGTGAGGGTGGGAGATGAGGGTGAGTGCGGCTGGGGAAAGTGGTGGTGGAAAAATGGAGACAACTGTACTTGAACAACAATGAAAAAAAAAAAAAGAAATTGTATGGAGGAAACCCCAATAAAAAATAGATGGTGATGCTTGAAGCAGTTTAGCTTATGGTTTTGTGGACAATATGTCATTTCGCTGGAAGAACCTAGGATTATGTATAAAAATAAAGTTTTTAAAGCACTAAAGTTACTGGACTCATAAGCCAAAACTAATAAAAGCAAGTTCTTTTGCTTTAGCACAAACTTTAGCTGTTTGTGCCTGAGACCAGTCAACCAGGACAGGTGGAATAGGCGAACTGAGACGGAGAGCTGAACAAACTGGCTGAGCAATTTACAGCCCGATGCAGAAGGTCACCTCCCTAGAGGTAACATCTAGGTCTTAGTTGTATTTCAGCTCCAGGTAGTGGGCCCAGAAAAGCAGCAAAAACATGTGGGTAAAGCCAGGGCCAGGTGCATTGACTAAGCACCCATTGCCCTGGGAAAGAGCACACCTGGAAAACTGATGACTAGTCTGCTGAACCCTCCCCTGTGACCTCCCCTAAGATTCTCACCAGCAAGACAGATAAATCCTATAAAACAAAGGACCCCGTGCAAATGTGCTCTGCCCCTTTCCCTCCAGGGAGCAGGCCCATGCCTTTCCCTTTCCCCTCTTCTTCCCCCGCAGGTACATATCTCCTAAACTCTACGGGACCCCTGAGACCTGTAATTAGCAGAACAGTGGGCAGTGGCAGCTTTTCCCAGGCTAGTTCCCTGAACCTGTCCCCAAGACCCCCTTCTCTCTGACTGCCCAGTGAGCCAAGGCTGCCCAGCCTGGGCTCTCCTGTTGCTTCCTCTAGGCTGAGCCCTTCCTTGTTTCATTGTCCCCACCTTCAGTAAACGTACCCTGATAGTCACCCGGACTTGTGTAGTAAAATCTTTCCTACACAACGTCAAGAACCCACACTCTACCAGCTGGCCCTAGGCAGACCCACTCAGGGCCCAGTCCCCTGTCTGGTAACATTCCTTTTTGGTTACTTAGTGCCCATGAAAGGGAGCCATGGTTGCTGAACCCTGCGATATGTGCTGCTATAGTGCTGAGACCATGGCCACCCACGGACAGTCGTTAACTTTTCTTGACCAGGGTTCTCAGCTGCAACATCAGAAGAGCAAGCCCCACTAGGACTGAAAAATCACCACAGAGTATGTGATACATGCTAAGCACCAAATAAATGGTAGATTCCCCTCATCCTCTGAAAATCATTTGCTTATTCCTTAGTTTATAAATAAAACTATTTTTTGAGTCCCTTCTGATACAAAATTTCAAAATTGAAAGCCCTATTTTCACTCATTTTTATCTCTGTGACTGGTACCTGATGTGCCAACCATCCTCCATGTGAAATAAAATCACAACAGTTTAAAAATCTATCATAAAATCACTCAAATGATTATTATGCAAACTGTTTTTTTGTGAACAATCATAAACGGCCTAATAAATGAAGTTTACAACCCCTTCAAAGACTTTAATTTTTTGCGAGAGAGAAGCAAAGGCTTAAGCTGACCACTCCCTTAGGGAAACCCCCCACGGAGGGAGGCACAGCCTCTACACTCAGCCTAAACAAAGCAGAGAAAGCCAGGCCTGTGTCTTGGCTTTGGGTTTTATGAATCTGACACCAACTCCAGCCCTCAGAAGCTTCACATCTGCATGCTTCTCTCCGTCTTCGGGGCGCTTTCCTCCGGAGGCCCTCCGACAAAGGCAAGGTCCTATGCTGGGCAATGGGAGGGCGCAAGGCAGGCACAGGCCACTGCATGGGCTCTCGGCACGGTCCGGGCAGGGCTCCCCGCCCCGCCCCCGCCCCGCAGCGTGCGAGTGCCTTCTCTCCCAGCCCCCCAGCCTGAGCGAGGCCAGCCAATGAGTTCTTTTTCATTTGGTTGCTATTGTTGTAACGTTTTTAAAAATCCATAAAGTTGAAGAATGTTTGTATAAGCACAAAGTAACTATGCACATCTATTATTCATTGAGCTTAAAATTCATAAATTAAGGCTGATAAGCAGAAGCAGTTTAATCAAATAGCAAAATCTGGATTCTTCATTGGTTGGAACCTGTGGCTTAAGGGCACAGAATTCTGAGAGCTTCTCCCTAACGAGGTGGCAGTAGCGGCTCTGGGCCAGGCCAATACAGCCGATGATGACTGAAACATTCTCTGTTTTCTGTCCTGAATAGTAAGATGCCAAAGGCTGTGTGCACAGAAAGGAAAGAATGGGCCAGGCTGCTGCCTTGGGGCTTCAGCACGAGGGGAATAAATTTTTCCTAAAATATTTATGAAATACAATATCTGCTAAGGTTTTCTTCCCTAAGGATACTCCTGGTAAACAGTTTGGCGGCAGACGAGAACAAAACTCTGGGCTACTCCAGGGGGAAAATTTCTATTTCAGATAATGGCAAATTCTGAACACAAATGTAATCAAGGCGTGTGTGGGAAGCAGAATTCTAAGAGGTCTCCCGAAGGCCTGGATCATTGGGGCACCCCCCCGCACGGTCCCCAGAAGGACGAATGTGAAGGACTTGCCTCCCGTGATTAGGTCATGTTAAGGCACATTACTCTGAGAAAGGGAGATTATCTGTGTGTACCTGACCTAATCACTCTGGCTCGAGGCAGAAAAGAAAGCCAGAGATTCAAGGCACTGGAAGGATTCAACTCATTGTCTGTGCCCGAAGGTGGAGAGCCCAGCAGCAAGGATGCCGGCCGCCTCTGGCTGCTGAGGATAGTGACTGACTGACGACTGGCAAGAAAAGGGAACTTGAGTCCCGCAGCCTCAAGGAAGCGAGTTCTGTCGGCAGCTGAGCTGGGACGTGGATTCTTCCCCAGAGCCTGGAGATGGAACTCAACCCAACCGACGCCTTGAATTCAGCCTCTGAGACCATGAGCAGAGAATTCAGCTCTGCTGTATGTGAGCTAATAAGCAGGCGTTGTTTTAAATCGTTAAATTAGTGGTAATTTGTTAGGCAGCAATAGGGAACGCTTATAGACTAATGGTGGGGCTTCAGCCCAGGGAATGTGAGCAGAGCTAGTCCAGCTTAGTGGTGGTGAAGGGAGGTGGGCGGCCTCAGGGAAAGGGAGGCTGCATCAGGGTGAGGGTAGGCCAGGACACCTAGCCATAGTGCTCCATGGGCTCATGGAGGTTGTGCTGGACCCCCATGGCTGGCTCCCCCAGCGGAAAGCATGTGGTTCCACCACATATACGAGGCCTGTCCGGAAGGTACCCAGCCATGTAATATGAAAAGTAGACATTTATTGAAGAAGAAAACAAGATACAAGAAACATTGTACATAGGACAATGATACCTCAGTCCCCTTCAAAATAGGCACCTTGGGACCTCACACAGTTCTCCCGATTGCCATCAGCTGCCCTGTCCCATTTTCCTAAATCTCATCGACAGTCTGAAATCTCTTCCCCTTCAAAGGTGATTTTAGTTTTGGGAAAAGCCAGAAGTCACAGGGTGCCAAATCTGGGCTGTAGGGGGACTGAGTCACCTGGGTGATTTGATGTTTCACCAAAAAACTCTGCATGAGACATGATGCCTGAGTGGACGTGTTGTCATGATGAAGCTACGAGTCACCAATTGCCCATATCTGTGGACTTCTGAATCATCCGAATAGTTTCTGCAGAGGAATGTTGAAGCTTAACACAAAATTTGATGCAGATTCATTGCTCTACTCACTCAGTCATTTTGAATGTGATGCCCACACAGTACACATGCTCACTCAACAGCGACTTCTGCCCCCACTGACTAGTACAGTGAAGTCATCATTGTTCATGCAGCATTCCAGTCCACTCTCCTTGGCTACCAGTTTACTTGGATGTCGCTCAAGTGTCACTCAAACCATTCTCATTATATTAACAATGGCTGGAATTTTTGGGGACAGACCTCATATGTTAGACCATCTCAGAGAAATGAATGTAAGTTCCCTCATCTGTAAAGTGGGCCCTGGTGCAAATTTAAAGAAATAACTCAGTTAAAGTATCCAGCAGAGCTCATGACACACAGGGGGTACTCAATAAATGTTACTTTCCTTTCCCTTCCAGACTCTTCGTCATCCTCCTGTTTTGAAAATACAAAATGATTCTCTGCCCAGTTGACAACCTTTCAGTGATTCCTCACATCTTATAAAGTAAAACTCAAGCCCCTTAGAGATCAAGGAGGCCACCAGCAACACTTGACTATTGATCATGCTGTGATTATGCCGGGCTGGGTTTTGGCATTGCTGCCTTTAAACATGTAGTTCTCTCTCTTTCTGGGTTGCCATTCCCATCCCCTTCCTGCCAGGTGAGTCTGCTTCATTCTTTAAAACCCAGCTCAGATGTTGCAACCATAGTCAACTCTTCTGGGAAGAGTGCAGGCAACGGTAATACCATCTCGCTCTGATGTACTGGTGTCCTGCCCATATATTTACATTTGCCTTGCCATACGGTAGTGATAAAGGCTTTGGAACTGATCCTGAAGGCACCAGAAAGCCACTGCAGGGTTTCAATAAAGGGGTGATGTGGGCGTGTGCACGATCACCAGGGTCATGGAGTGAGACGGCGGATTAGAATGGGGAGAGGCTGGAGGCAAGGAAATAAACGGGGGCTGAGTCAGTCTATCGATAAGACAAAGTAAGGGGCCCATTATCAACAGCGCTGGCCACATCAACTGTTTTGCCACAGTGAAGGCCTGACCAGAAGAAGACAACTTCAAAGAGAAAATGTTTAGAAGCAGGTGAGAGGTACTCACAGTATCGCTGAGGGGTCATCACGGGTTTGAGAATACCTTCTGGATTAGTCTTCCATGGGCTAAGATGAGCGAATGAACCCAGATTTGGACCAACTCTAAGCCGTGGTAGGGCTCTGACTGAGGTGTGAGAAGAGTTCACTTTGAGGTAGAGAATGAATACTGGTTTAGGATTGATGAGGAGTGGAACAAATTGTGGAATTTCAACCTAACTGCCCCTTAGTAGTGGAGATGCTGGTTTTTATGAAACGCTGGTCTTAAATCTTCTATTTGTTCCCCTTTGTTTTTAGCAAATGAAATACCTGTCTATTCTGTTCACAATTATTTTCAGAGACAGATACATAGACAGATGGGAGGATATCTAAGACTCAAGCATAAAAGGGTGACAATAAAAGGCGCTGCCCTCTTCCCCTGCTGGTGCTCGGCCCTCCTCACCCCTGTTTAGCTCTCCTGCCCCAAGCAGTCAGCAGTGGGCTCAGGGTCACCCACCTCCCCCTGCAGGAGCTGGCCCTGGGGCTCTCTTCAGTGCCTCCCTGAGAAGCCGGCCCAGGACAAGATGTTCCAGGGCTGGACACCAGATTCCTGCTCCCCAGGTGGCTGTCTGGCAGACACAGAGACACACCCCTGCCAGTCTCCAGGCTCCCCTTGGTTCGCTGCCATTTTGATAAACTCTGGACCGTAGCTGCACAGCTGGAATATCCCAGTATTCTGGCTTCTGGCTTATTGCTTGATCTTACGCTAACACACAAGTCCCCTTCGGGTGTAGGCCGCCTCGCTGCTCTATTGCCCAGGCCCGGAAGAAACAGGATCTAACATTGACTGAAGAGCTAAAGCCTGTCAAATACTTTTATGAAGTACCTACATAGGTGAACTCTCATAAGCTGTGCAACCTTCTGCTCATTTTGCAAAAGCAGAAACTGAGGCTAATTGGAATCAGGCCATATTTCAACGGCAGTAACTGTGGAGTCAGCATTCAAATTCAAGTCCGCGTGACTCCAAAATTCAAGTTTTTCCAACAATTCAACACAGGCTGCTCAGAAATGGAAGGCTGCTCCCGACCCCCACCGGTCAGTGTGGCTGGGACCAGTAGCTGTGGATTTACCTTCTAAATATTCTCCCTCACCCGCAGCTCCCACAGCCTTCTGGCCTTCCCCGAGCCTCTGGCTGGCAGCGAACAGGCAGCTCTGCCACCTCATAGGATCCACAAGCCACAGAGCTGACTCTCCTGTCTTCTTCGAACCCCAAGGGTAAATCCAGGAATTTCCAAAGTTTGGTCCTTAGAGGTGCCTTTACTCTGGTATATTTCTCACACTTCTACTTAGTCTTTGATTTTATTTTCTAGACAAATGTAAAACCATCAGAGAACAATGCCACCAAATAACCCCACAGAAGTTTAGGACCAGTATAGAACATGAGGGAACCCCTTTACCTTTGTGTGTAAATAGTCAGAATTTCCATTCTGAGATGACAGTTGGACAGATGTACCGGAGGGGGCTGCATGCAATTCCAACAGAAACCATTTAACAGAGGATGAAATCCTCATTTAATCTCGTCTGAAATGGAAAAGCCCCAGGATTAATCTCAAAAAGGCTGAGGCTTTTCTCACTCTCCCCCATCTGAACGCTTCTGTCTCCACTCTGCTCATCTGCTCAGGACACTAGGGATGTGGCCCCCTGAGCCAGGCCTGCCCGCTTCTGCCTCTGGCTCAGAGGGGGGCAATTACAGTGACTGCATTTGGAAAATGCTCACCAGGGAGCTACTGAATCCTGATGCAAGTGGGCACTGGGGGCAAGAGGCATTTTGCTAGTAAGCTAGGGGAAACTCAGAGCTTGGCATCTTTCAGGAAAAAAATCAGGGCACATTTAGTTCATGTAAGCAGTTTTGTGAAAAAAAAATTTTAAGCGCTGACCCAGGTATTATAACTTTAAAACTACTGAATGGAAGACAGAGAGAAAGCAAGGAGGCAGGTGATCCATGATTGCATCGTTTGGTTACTAGCTCAGCTGGCAGTTTTACATTTCTGGATCAACAGCACAAAAAGTTGGAAACAGGCAGAATGAGGGGAGGCGGAGGTAATCTGAGCTGGCAGTGTTTTCATTTTCCTGTTAAGTGCCACTCTAGTTTCTTGTCACAGGGAAGGAATCACTGGTGCAAATGGAAAGCTAAATGGATTGCAGGCTGAGGGGCCGGAAGAGGCGCTTACTTTGAAACTGGGGTGGGAATGGAAAATTCTTCCTTGAGTAACCTAATGGTATGTTTCTCAGGGCGGAAATCCCACTGCCTGTGCAGATGAAACATGGAGAAGGCTGAGCACTTCCGACATGTCCAGCTTCCTCAAAGCATCAGTCAGTAGCCACGCGTCACCAATCTTCCCAAAAAGAAACCTCGGAGCCATTAAGACATGTAACCGTGTGATCACTGTGTCATACACCTGAAACTGATGTCATATTATGTGTTGACCGTAATTGGCAAAATAAATTAATAGCAAATAGGAAATAAAGGTGTACTTCTTCACTGTACTCCATCACATCTTACCAACCCGATGGCCAAACACAGCTGCCTATCCCTGCATAAAGTATTTCCTACATCCACTCTTCCATTCCACCTCATAGCCTGGTTCCAGGGCCAGGCCTTCCTAGCTCTGTCTTTATGTTTGCTTATTGGTTTATTCACTGATCTACATACTCACTCATACAGTCATCTCATTCAACAGACCCTCCTCTGTGCCTGGGGAAGACCACACTATGGAAGCCCTTGTAGAACTAAACGTTTATCAAGGAAGACATGAAACATGTAATATCATTTACAATAATTCACAATTAGGCCTACAGCAATCCCCACCTTATCCTCGGGGGATACATTCCAAGGCCCCAGTGGATGTCTGACACTGCAGATACTACCGAACCCTATATAATCTACGTTTCGTCCTACACACACATACTTTTTCACTTAAAGAAAGCACTCCAAGCCTTCTCTGTGGTGTATCTGAGTTTCCAGCATCACCACTCTTGCACTTTGGGGCTATTATTAAGAAAAATAAGGGTGACTTGAACACAAGCACTGGGCCACAATGGTCAATCTGATAAGCAATACAGCTACAGAGTGACTAATGGGCGGAGCTTATGTTCAGTGGAGATGCTGGACAAAGGGATGATTGACGGCCTGAGATTTCATCACGCTACTCAGAATGGCATAAAATTTAAACCATTATAAATGGTTTGTTTCTGGAATTTTCCATTTAACATTTTTTTGACCTTGGTTGACATCAGGGAACTGAAACTACAGAAAGTGAAACAATGGAAGGGGGGGGGACTACTGTAATCACAACCCAACCCCCCAACTTCGTTTCCCAACTCCCCTGTGTGCTGTTTCTATTCCAGAGCCAGGCTCACCTTCTCACATACTACAGCACTTCTGAGTTCATCGTGTTTATTTATTTATTTGGTCCCACCCTATTAGAATGTAAGTTTACAGGGATTTCGTCTGTTTTGTTCACTGGCATATCCCGAACACCTAGAACTGTGCCTAGCATAGAAGATGTCTGTTATGTCGCTCTTGAGTGGATGCATGAACGGGGCAAAGCCCATACAGGAAAAGTACAAGAAACTTTGGGAAAGAATAACTATACGTTCTAACCTAATCTGGGGTGGGGAAGGTCTGGAAAGACTTTTAAAAAGTCGCGGTAGAGTTAGCCCTGACCTTTGCCTTTTCTTTTGGTAATGCTAGTGCCTGTCTTAAGCTGTGGCTGCTGAGGCACCCATTTCAGACCACTCCAAAGACAGCTCTCTCTAATAAAGGCTAACAGAGTCCTGCCCAGAGACTAGGTAAAGAGCTCCTCAGGAGGCACCTTTGTTTTAGAGATCTTGATTTCAATGACTGGCCTTTGGACTACTCGTCTGTTTTCTCTTCCCGAGCTTTAAAATCCCTCTTTTATGTTTTAAAGTTACCAATAAAAAGTGATCCCACGAAAACCCTAGGCCCCCGCCCTTGACTCCAGTGAAAGCAGAGCCCAGGCCCAAGTGCACTGCCTCTCTCTACCCTCCGCCTCACCCTGTGGCCCCAGGTGTGCTGTGTAGGTAATAAACCTGTTCTTCCCTAAGTTTCCTGATGGTTATAGCTGAGGGCGCCTTGTAGTCATGATAAGAACCACAAGGGTTGGGCCAGCCACAGCACGGGTTATTGATGGGCTGAGACCAGCACAAAACAGTCACATTCACACCGCAATCTGAAGGATGAGGTCAGCTATTTGAATAGGATGGACCTCAGGGGATGGAGCAGCAGCCCAGAGGCCCTGAGGTGGGGAGGATGACGGACTAATGGTCTGACGGATGGCAAAGTCAGGAAGCGGGGGCAGGGAGGGGGAGTGCCGATGAGTGAATCCGAACCTGGTAAGGAGACATGGCCTGGATCGCCCAGCTGGCTTAAGCTAAGAGTTGTGGGAAGGCACAAAAAGGTTCTCGCAGGGGAGTGACATGACCTGATGTGCATTTTTCAAAGATCACTCCGGCTGCAGTGAGGAGACAGTAAGAGTGATTATGGACAGAGGGGCCCGTTTTTGTGGTGGTCCAGGCCTGAGATGATGGCGGTGGTGGTAGAGACAGACAATAGGACAGACTCAGGAAGTCCACAGTGGGTAAAATTGATAACCATTGGTGGTTGATTAGATGTGGTGGAGGAAGCTCTTGCAGGTGCCTCCCCAGTGTTTGCCTTAAACAACCTGGAGGATGGTCGCACCACTTGCTTGGATAGAATATCCCAGAGCAGGAACAGGTTGCAGGGAAAGAGGGCAGATCATGGATCTAGCTTTGAGTGGATTGAGTTTCAGAGGCGTGGCGTCATAGGAAGAGATTTTGAGAGAAACATTAGATGTCTGCTGGGATTTCCCCCTCTCAGGGAAGCCCCCCATGGACCACCCTACTGAAGAACACTGTCCCCCCAGTCTGCAACCTCCACCACCACGTCAGCCCTCAAGGACAAGGACCACTCTGCCTGTTCACTCTCATATCCCCAGCATTGGGACAGTTGCCTGGCACTAAGTGAGGGCTCAATAAAAATTGTCGAATAAATAAAGGAGCTCAGGAGAGATGCTGGGATGAAGGTAGAACACTGGGAGTGGGCAGGGGACAAAGACAGTATGTGGAGCCATTGGGTTGATACCTTGTTGGAGGGAGAACAGAAGAGGACCCAGGATAAAACCTTTAGAAGAAAAAGGGGAGAAAAACCCTTCTAAAATGTAAAATGAGGTGTTTATGACAGGAAAGTTCCAAAGAGGCATATGTTGTATAAATATCTAATTCTCTCTCCAGGTTACCCTTTTGGCAGAATAATTCTCCCTGCTTAACTCATCAAGAAATTTTCTTGCAACACCTAAAATTTCACTTCCATCTCAAACCAATGTGTCCTTTCTGGCCACTCACCTTTTTCTCAACAAGCAACCCCCACAGCGTCCCTCACTCAGGGGGCCCAGCCTCCGCTCCTGGAAAAGGCTGACTCCCAAAGGCTTATGCTTATATATTATTATTACTATTATTATTGCTATTACATTAATGACCTGTTAATATGTACTTATTAAATTATTATTATTATTTGTTAACTAGACCTAGTTTAAGAGCTCAGTCAGAAAATATATGTCCATGGGAACAAACATTTTAAGCTGTGACTCAGAGGGACCTCTCTACTCTTTGGGAACCCACCAGAGAGAATTGTCACACCTGTAAAGTCAGTTTCTATAGGAGGCGAGACCCTAAAGACTAGGGAATAAGTCAATTTGATTTCCATGCCAAGCTTGGAGTATGAAGTTCAAAAGGATTCCAAAAGCTTTGGTCTAATTTCTCATTAAAACCTCAAAACAGCATGGTGGTTCCTCAGAAAATTAAACACAGAATTATCATATGAGCCAGTAATTCCACTTAGGAATGAAGAACAGGGATTTGAACAATTATTTTCCCACCTATGTCGCAGCAGCATTAGTCACAGTGGCCAAAAGGTGGAGGCAACTGTAATGCTCACGGGTCCATGGACAGGTGAACGGATAAGCAAAATATGGTCTATCCACACAATGGACTATTAGTCAACCTTAAAAAAGGATAAAAGTCTGACACTTGCTACAACACAGATGAACCTCAAAGACATTATGGTCACTGAATGCCAGATACAAAAAAACAACTACGTTTGATTCCACTTACATGAGGTCCCCAGAGTAGTGAAACCCATAGAGACAGATGGCAGATGGGTGGTTGCCAGGAGGTGGGTGGGGGAGGGGAAATGCAGCATTACTGTTTAGTGGACAGAGTTTGAGTTTGAAAACATAAAAAATTCTGGAGATGATGGTGATGGTGCTTGAACAACATGGGAATGTACTTAATGCTACTAAACTGTGCACTTAAAAATGGCTAAAATGGTAAGTTTTAAAACAAGCAAGCAAGCAAACAAACCAAAAAACTTCCTAACACCCTAGATAGTAGGTATTATTATTATTATCCCAATTTCACAGCTGAGAAAGCCAAGGCTGAGTGATGCAAAAGACTCACCTGATTAAGTGTACAGTTTGGGTCTTAATTTTATGCTAAATGATGTTCATACTAACCTGGCCAGAAGATCTATAATTTCCATCACAGCCTCACTCACAACTTTGTTATAAATCACCATCTAGTCCCTTCCTTCTTTTTCTACTCTTTAAGTTGTCAGTGAAAAGAGGGAGCATTTCATGGAGTTTAAGAGCATTGGCATCCAGATTATCTGAGAACATCCCCTGGGAGACAGATGGAACCCTCCATGCTGTCCTGGTGTTTGGTCAGTATGGAAAATTCGTGCAGACCTGTGGAAATATTACATCTCCGACCACCGAAGGTTCCTCCCTGCCCAGGTGTTAAAGGGAAACTTCTGGGCAACAAAAATGTAATAGTTCTTTATACTTTATGAAGAAATTTTCCAACATTTATTGAACTTGTAGTTTCTTGTGAAGAAAAGCTAAAGATGACAACATGTCTCAAAATTTTTGCAATTGAGAGCACATATTTCAACTAAAATGTTTGAGAATCTAGTATCAAAAGCATTGCCTCCCCTCTGTGAAAACGACAGGGAGGAGAGAAAAAGGAGGAACTTCTCGTTAGTGATGCAAATGCCTTCCTTCTCTCCCTCTATGTTCAGTGCTTCCCTGGGAACTGAACTCATGTGAGATGCTCAGAGGTGGTCTTGGAGGGAAAATTCACAGGAGAAAGTAAGTGACTGAGTTATTTCCAAAGGTGGATTAAGACAATGAGGCAACTCTCCATCTTTCAAGTAAACGAGAAGCATGTTGTTCTGAATAGTTGTCATCCATAGCCCTGTTCTGAGGCCATTAAAAATGTACGCTGATGTTGATGCTCATTAATTTTCTTGTTCAAAGTCACACAACCGAACTTAGGAATTTGGGTAACAGAACAGAATATTCCCTTGGTCAGAAAAGAACTACAAGAACAAAGGTCACCCCAGCATAATCCAAATATTTCAACTTAAAGATTTTTTCTCTCCTTTGTCATGTTTGGAGTACTATTTTGCCACCTACATACTTTTCCCCATTCTATACAAACCTCTCAATATTGCCTCTGCTTGATTTCATTGCTTAATAACCCACGGGCCCTTCAACTACACTTACTCAGAAACTTGTTCCTAATGAAAGGATGGTTGGGAAGGAAGGAAGCCACAGCCAGGTGTTGTCTTCAGCTTGGTCATGTCTGTGGCTGTGACTCTGTCTTTGTCAAGAGCCTGCATTAGTGAAAGTAGCCTGGAGAAGGATGACTGGATTAGCCAGCCCTCTGCCCAGTGTCTGAGCTCTGAAACCTGCAGCAGTGTGAGATCGGGCTGGAGCGGCTCTGGGAGCCTCTCTCTGGTTCTGGAAACTCTCTCTCAGGGAATTTGGGAGGATCTGAGTCATCTGGGCCTAAGGCAGGTACATTCTCAGTCTCCTGCCTGCCACTATTTCTCCCCTGCATCCTTTGTGAATGTTTCCAAAGCCTCAGACTCTCCCGTCCCACCTTTGCTATTTTTACCACATTGGCTTGCCACTCTGCTATTATTCACTCGGTATTTAAAAATTAAACTCACTTTTAAAAAACTTAAACACAGTTTTAGAACGAATTTTATATCACGACATAAACAGCAGTATCATTTTCCATAAATACAGGGTAACTGTTAAATGAAATGCTAACAAAACAATATTAAATTCTACCTCTAATCCTGAGGTTGGGGTGATGTGCACAGGATGCAGTGTGCAGATGATGTTTTATTGAGTTGTACACTTGAAACCTGTATGGTTTTGCAAACCAATATTACCTCGATAAATACAATAAAAACTGTACAACACAGCCCTGGCTGGTGTAGCTCAGTGGATTGAGTGTTGGCCTGCAAACCAAAGGGTCACTGGTTCGATTCCCCAGTCAGGGCACAGGCCTAGATTGCGGGCCAGGTCCCCAGTAGGGAGCATGTGAGAGGCAACCACACATTGATGTTTCTCTCCCTCTCTTTCTCCCTCCCTTCCCCTCTGTCTAAATAAAATAAATAAAATCTTTAAAAAACACTGTACAACACAAAAAAATGAACCTTAACATTAAGTATGGACCGGTAATGATTCATAACAGTAACAAATGTATCACATGAATAATGTAAGGTGTTAATAATAGGGAAAACTGATAAGGGGAAGGGGATATATGAGAACTTTCTCCATTATCTGCTCAATTTTTATGTTAATTTAAAGCTCTCCTAAATACTGGCTTATTAATTAAAAATAATATGGAAGCACAAAGAAAAGAAAGATTAGCAAGTGTTAGTAGGGGCTTCAGAGAATGGCAGCAGAAATAAAGATTTTCTCCTTCGTTCATGATAAGGATGGAAGGCAAACGGAAGCAGGAATCAAGTTGTCACATTGACAGTCCCTGTGATCTAATGCAGTTACCATTTACTCTGTGCCAAGCTTTGAGAAACACTTCCCTTCCAGATCAGCCTCTGCTTGGTCCTGGGCTCCCTGGCTCTCCCAAACTGATCTCCTCCAAGGATTCCTTTTTTCCCTGACGCCTTCTCCTGCCTAAATGTGTATGCTCTTGTGGCACAAATACTATGGAGTTCAGTTAGAAGAAAGCTTAGCAATCTCTGCTCATTCCAATCCAAACTATTAATTAGCCACCACCTTCCTGTGAAATCTTTCTGTCACTTGAGGCTCATGACTAAGGCTTTATCTCTCCTGTCCCAGGAATCCTATACCACTTCCATGATTATTCCTTCTTATTCAATTGCATCGAGTTCATCTTTGAACATCCCAAATCAAGCCCTCAACAGGATGTTGTCAGTATCTAAATGGATGATACGTCCAATACTCTAGCGTAATCATTTCTTTACCTCTTCAATTCAACCAACTTTTAATCTACCTCATTCAACCTTAACAACAGTCAAGCACTGCATCCTGGAGCTGATCCATATTAGATGCCATCAATTCCAATATCATACACTAAGCATAAGTGCCGTTCCTCTTTCCTCATGCCCCTAATCTCATTAGCATTTTATTTGGATCTTAGGGGCCTTTTCAGTCCCCATAATCTTCATTTTCTCCTAATCAGCCTCCTCTAGCTTTCATTCGTTTCTCTACTTATCCTGAAAGCCACGTTTGAAAACCTAATCTAGCCCTGGCTGGTATAGCTCAGTGGATTGAGCATTGGCCTGTGAACCAAAAGGTCACCGGTTCGATTCCCCAGTCAGGGCACATGCCTGGGTTGCAGGTCAGGTCCCTAGTAGGGGGCATGGAAGAGGCAACCACACATTACTGTTTCTCCCCCTCTCTTTCTCCCTCACTTCCCCTATGTCTAAAAATAAAATAAGTAAAATCTTAAAAATAAAAAAAAAGCAGACAAAACCTGAACTAGCCTATCAGTAGAGTCTCCCACAACCATGACCCTGTCCTCACCGAGTCCCTCTTTGGCAGAATGCCACTCTGGATCATGAATATGATTCTCTCTCTCTGCTGCCAGAAGAAATGGCCCTTCCTTGTTTGTATCTGTACTAGGACTGCACTAGTACTGTGTGTCTCCAACAGTAGATGGGCTGTCACCTGGCCCCTGGTCACCTGCCCCTCCCTTCAGGACCTGCCCGGTCCTTCAGCATGCCTTCCAAAGTTTTACAACTTTTCACAAGCCATCTAGCCTCAACGCCCCTCACCTTACTATGGTCTTAGTGTTCAGTTGAGTAACTTGAGGTTAACAGGAAGATACTAATTCAACTTCTTGCTTCTACAACTATAAGTCTATCTACACATATACCCATCCCCACCCCTGGTCTCAGAGATTCACACACCCTTATCTCTCAGTCAAGGTCAAACCCCCTACTTTGTTATTAATCCAATCTGCTCTGGAATATCATTCTATCAATTATTCCAGTGCTTTTTTAACCCTGGCTATAAATTAGGGTTACCATGGGAGCTCTAAAAAATGTATGGATGTCTGAGCCCCACTAACAGACCAACTAAATGGGAGCTTCTGTTTTTCTTAAGCGGCATCACCCTTCTTCCCCCAACCCTGGTGGTTCTCACATGCAGCCAGGATTGAGAACCAAGGAATTATTACTCTATACCTTCAATACTCTTTCATTCCTGGTTCCCAGCCTCACACTTATAAATACTTTCAAGGCTGTGATACTGAACAGAAAATCATCCCCTGATGCTCTGTCTTTGAGGGCTCAGTTCCTGAATCTCTCAAAAGAGTAGCTCCTACTTGTGACCCCTACTGATCATGATCCATTCATTTCTAAAGCCACAATGTGGAGAGGAGGGCCTGAAACCATGTTTAGAGCATGTGCAGTACAGCAATGACTCAGAGAAATAATACAACCCCTCAACATGCACAGTACACTGCGGCAGACAACATGTAGTTACCTGAAGGGTAACACCACCCTCTCGGAGCATGCACAGTAGAGCAACATAAAACCGTACGTGCTTATTGAGGTTGCACAAAACCACACGTGTCTATCAGAAGTGACATAAATATGTGCCTATCAGAGCTGATGTATACAACATGTGCCTATCGGGACTGAGGAAAACAACATGTGTTTATCCAAATTAAGAAAAGCGTGTTTTTAAGAAATCGTGCAAAATCAACATGGCTTTTCAACCAAAAGAAGCATAAGAGTAGAGGACTTCAGACCATGGATGACACATCTATAGAGCGAGTCACTTTGAGACATCCATCCCATGTGTTCCGCCTTGAGAGAGAGACAGCTCCGTTGTGTTCTATCCCTTCAGCTCTACCTGTCAAGATACCGATCACCTAGCCCAGTTGCCTCCCTGACCCAGATCTGATCTGAATTCTTGGGACTAAGATTTGTTATGCCTCAATTTTCTTGTGTGATGTTATTGCTGATTGTTTCTGAGTAATTATTATTGTTATTAGGTTAGTATTATTGTTATTAGGTTAGTATGGATTTGGACTGAATCTGCATTAATAAAAGCTGAGTGAGTAGCAAAGTCATCTGTGTTGGCTCACTGTTATTCCTCAGTGCCAGTGTCATTTGTACGACTAGTGGCTGTATACGTGGCCCAATGCTTTCAGTTCTTAAGGCCCAGGTCAGATGACCCAAGCAGGGACTGAAGGCTGGTACAGGAAAGACTGTATCGTGAAACACACACTTGCTACATACTACAATCTGGCTTCTAATCTCTCCAATGCTCACAGAGCAGACATAATCAATGCCTTCCACCTTCCCATACTTGGGAGACACTTTGGTCTCATCTTCTGTAACAAGGGGACGCCCCTGGAAGCGGGGAAGGGATTGGGAAGCACCGAGGACTGTGCATGTGTGTGCAGGGCAATGCACCATGACTCAGCCGAAAGAAGTGTGTAGGGCACGTGGTGTCAGGCTAGGAAGGTAATTGGATAGAGGGACACACCCTCTTGTCTACTTCTGGCATGCAGGAGACTCTGGGGGCCTCCTTTAAAGTAGAGCATGTGGAAACACCATTTCTTTGCTTTCCCCTCTCCTTGCTAGTCTGGTTGGCAGCCAGGGGCTCAGGTTCCTGGGATGGAGGGCTCTGGGAACTTTGTGGTCCAGGAGCATTCCCAGCACCCCTCCCTGAATGCTCTGGGACCTGCCTGGCCAGAAGCACAGCAGGTGCTGGGCAGTAGGGCAGAAGGGGAGGAGGCCTGGGCTGGTGGGTCATGGAGGCTGTGTGGCCAGGTGGCAAGCCCCACGCCCCTCCCCTGCACTGGAAGCTGTGGTGGTGCTAGGGATAATAAGTTGCTCTGGGGAATGGCCCTGTGGATGAGCATGGGGCACAGTTGCACCAGCAACCCGACACTGAGGAGACAGGGAGCATGTACTGGACCAGTGGGCAGAAACCAAGGAAGAAACAGTGTGCCAGGAGTGGGACCTTGGCCAGTGTGTACAGACTCCAAGGATGCCTGGAGCAGACCGTGACAAGAAGCATGCTGCAGCTGCCTGTGTTTCCCCAAGGATGTATTTTTAAATGGGAAAAGGAATCCCAGACAGGGTTGGTCTGGCCTGGTGGTGTGTGGTAGGGTTATTTTTCTTTGAACATTTTAGAAAGAATCAGCTTTGAGGTAGAAACCTGCTTTTATTTCAAATTGTATGGTCATTAAATAAAAGGTTCCTTTTTCCTTTCCACCAAAATCTGTCTCCAGAGTTTTGCCTGTGTGGAGGTGTGGTGGGACTCCACTGGCTGGTTTTGGTAATGCTTCCTGGGTCTTGATGCGGCATTTGCTGCCTTGATGGTCTGCTCATTAGCTTGTGTGGCCCTGCTCTCTTCCAGCCCTCCCCCTAGCTCTGTCAACATTCCCTCCCAGTGTGGAGTCACCATCCTCCTGCTCTCCTTTACACAGAGGTGCTCAGCTTTAGGCTTTTCTCACATTATACCCTCTCAGGGTGACCTCATCCTTTCTCATGATTTCACCTCCTCTCACATGCTAATGATATTCAATTTATATCTCTAGCCTTGACTTCATACCACAACTTTACATGAGTACATACAAATACTTGTCCAACATCTCTCCTAGAATTTTCTATGGCATCTCAAATTTAAACTGTCTCAAACTTTCTTTGTATCTTTTCCATTCTTGCCACCTAAGAATTGTTCTTCCTGCATTTCCTATCTCAGTCACTCTCACTTCCACCCCAGTCTCCTAAGCCAGAGCAAGTTACTAGGGCAAGTTACTTAACCTCTGTGAGCCAGTTTCATCTTTAAAAGGGGGCTAATAATGATACTATCTTCCTCACATGTGATGGCGAGGATTTAATGAGACAATGCACTTAATGTACTTAGAACTATCCCTAGCAATATTAGGTACTCAATAAATGGTAGCTGTTATTGTTACACTATAAGTTCTTCAAAGGTAGGGATGATGTTTCATTAATTTTTGCATCTTCAGGGCCTAGAACAAAGGTGCTCCATAAATGTTGATTGATATGAACAGAAGGTGAACCAGCGCATCTTCCTAAGGATACTTTACACTACAAACTACCCACAGACAAGCCCAACTTTAGCCAGAGTGGTAATATCACCCAAACGGATAATTCAGAGAGAGAAAGGGGGCACTAAAACAATTAAATTATAAAGTGTTTTTGAAATATTTATCACCTAATAATTGGTTTTAAATGATAACATAATTCACTTAACTGGATAGATAAAATGTGGTATATACATAAATTTGAATATCAGTCAGCAAAAAATGGAATGAACTACCAATACATGAGATGACATAGATGAACCTCAAAAACATGATCCTTACTCAAAGAAGTCAGTCACAAGAGACCATGGATTGTATGGTTTTATTCATGTAAAATTTTGAGAAAGGAAACTCTTTTCATTTAATTTCTATTTTTGATTTTACAGAGAGGGGAAGAGAGGGAGGAAGGGAGGGAGAAAAATATTGTGGGAGAGAAACATCAACTGGCTGCCTTCCTCACTTCCCCCAACTGGGGACTGAACCTACATGCCAGGCAACCTTTGTTTGTGGGATGACACCCAACCAACTGAGCCACACCAGCCAGAATGAGAAAGCAAAATTTATAGAGACAGGAAGTAAATTATTGGCTGGGGGTACAATGGGCATGAGCAATCTTATCAGGGTAATGAAAATGTCCTAAAACTAGATATGGTGATGGCTGAAACCCTCAGTAAATTTACTAAAATATTGAATTATACACTTTAAATGGGATAATTTATGATATGTTAAAATTATACAAATAGGAAAAATTTTATATTTATAAAAATAAATAATACAGGTTGATGAAAAAATACCTTCAAAACCCAAACTACATCTTAAATATCAAAATCACATACATCTGGGGCAACTACTAAGCCAAATGGGACGTGGGCATGAGTAGACAGGAAATGGGACTGTTCGGGGTAAGCCTAACCACAGCACACGCCTCGGACCAGGACAGAGTTTCAGAGAATAAGGCAATTCACATACGGGGCTAGCCCTACATGCCCACAATTTTAATGCTTTTCGTTCACTTGAAAATTAAGCACCTGTTATATATGAGGCACCATCTACATGCTAGGGATACGAACATGAGTAAGAAAGGGTCCTTGCCCTAGAGAGGCTTAATGACTTGCAGGAAGAAAGAGACTTAAAGCAAAAGCAGTTAAATGTAGCATGTGAGTTTTTAGAAGTCTGTACTGAGTAGGCGGGTGTAAAGAGAGACTGAGATGTCACTTCTATCCAGCAGGAGAGAGGCAGGTCAGAAAAAGCTTTGAAAGGGATGTGACCCTAGAAGGATGAGAGGGTGGACCAGCATGTGTGTGTAATATCATCCCCATCAAGTTCAGAGGCAATACACAAGTAAACAACACACTAAAATACCTTTACAATGAGGTAATTGCTGAGGAAGGAAAAGATTTAAGTGTTGGGGGGATGCTGTACTGTGTTAGGCATTTGATTTTTATTTAAAGTCACTACAGAAATGTTAATTTTCTAGACAAGAAAAGAGAAACCGAAGGAAGGAAGTTAGCTCAAGGTCACACAGAGAGATGGTGGTAAGGCCCAGAGCTCAGAGCCGCCTCTCCTCAGTTCAGGCCTGGGTCTCTCTCGACCATGTTGAAAAGACTCCTTCTTTTCATAATTTCAGGTTCAGGCAACATGCATTTGATTTATGTTAAATTTGAAATATATCTTAACTTTTTCTTCTCTTCTTTGTCAGTAATTGTAATATCAAAATAAATATGTAATGTCTTTCAAGAGGCTGGTAAAGAGAGAAAGGATGAATAAGGTATTTACTGTCATTTAAAAAAATTATAATCTTTCTTTTCTGTAAGGTTGGATTTTATGTATACAGTTTTCAGGTTTTCCTAAAACTGCCATACCTATTCGGTTAACAACAACAACAACAACAACAAAAGCAAATAAAAAGGATAGAATTGACCTAAAAAAAAAAACAGTTAATGGCAAATCCTTTTCATAAAGTAAAACCTTAAAAAAGGTAAAAAAGCGCATTTGTTTGCTGAGAATGTTGGTCCCACAGCCAGAACCTCACCACGTTTAATTACAATCATACGCGATCACTTAGAACCAAATCACCCAGTGATGGTAATGCACCAGAATTTTTATGCAGTGCAAAGGTTACTGAAAAATAGTGGAAGTGGGAGCAAATGTTCTAGACTTTGTAAATAAAGCTCAGATCTTTGATGTCATGCTAAGTCTTTCCATCATCATTACAACAGCATTAACTTTGCAGAAGCTGTCCACAGGGTCACATCAGGCAGCTGGGACTTCCTGTGCTAAAATTCTTACTGTTGTGAAAGATTACTAACTAGACCAGAGTTGTCAGCATCCTCCACTGTGCAGAGGACTGAGTTTACAAACACCTCTGAGATTTGTCAGTAATATTGATGGTGACCATGTTTGTACAATACTAGGAATAATAACATGTATCCTGATGAAACATTAGCCATGTTAACCGCAATTCTCATGGTGGGACAGGACAGTGAGGAGCTAGGAAAATTCCTTAGCACATGGAAGAAGGAAACTGAGACAGACAGCTGAACACAATGGCCGAGCAATTCATAGCCAGGTGCAGGTGGTCACCAGGGCAGGAGGCCTGGCAGGGGCAAAACTGGGAAAACAAGGCCCTTGCCCACAGGGTAACCTCTCCTCCCCTGTCCTTTCCTTCCTGGAGAGAACAGCCGGGCCTCAGCTGTATTTCAGCTCCAGGCCCAGAGAAGCAGGAAAACCATACGGGCCACGTCAGATCCAACTGCAATGACTAAAGACCCCCTGCCCTGCCACTGGCCAATCAGAGGAGACCATGACCCCGAAAGGGCTCGCCCAGCGAATTGATGACTATTCTGCTGAAACCCTCCCCTGAGATCTCCCCTAAGATTCCCACCAGCAAGAGGGAGAGAAAAGCCTGAAGGCAAAGGAATGATGGTCCCCGTGCTCTCCCTCAGGGGAGTAGCTGGTGCCATTTTCCTTTCCTTCTGCACTGCTCCTCCACCCCAGCACTTCTTTCTTCACAAGTACATGTCTCCTACACTCTCAGGCAATGCCCAGTTGGCAGCTTGCCTCAGGCTAATCTCCTTGCCTGTCCCAAAGTCCTCTTCTCTTTGACATCCAGGTGAGCTAAGGCAGCCCAGCCCAGGCTCTCCTGTTGCTTCTTTTATGCTAGCCCTTCCTTGTTTCATTGTCCCCTGCTTCAATAAATGAGTCTTCACAGTCACCTGGACTCGTGTTGTGAAATCTTTCCTACACAAAGTCAAGAGCCCACCCACTGCAGCTGGCCCTAGGCAGACCCACTCAGGGCCAGGCTCCTGACCGGTAACAATGGTACCTATGGTGTCTGTTTACTGATTGTATGGTTGCAATAAAATTACTTCTCTTTCCAGAAAGACTTGCAATCAAAACCTGAACAACGGTAGCTTACATCGATTCCAGCAGTTTCAAATCCCTGGAGGTCTACACAGGGCTTCAGGAATTCAGAAACCACATGGAAAATGAGTATGTTTTTAAGACTAAGGTCCACAGGGTTTGTGGTTCTTTTTTTTTTCAGATTTTCAAAGGAGTCGAGGGGCTCCCCAAAATTTGAGAACCTCTTGGGCTGCACCCACACATGTGTATTCTGGTTAGTTCTCTCTGCAGAATTCAAAAGTGGCCTCACCCTTGAGCCACCCAAAGCACCACAGAGGAAACACATGTACCACTCAATCTGTGCTCTGCTGTTGACCCCCGGCTAGGCAATGATGGCTTCCCACTGGCCACCAAGGCCATTTCTCATGTAGCACCCGACTCAGTAACTGCCCTGTATTAGATTCTCAGTCAGTTTTTGCTGAATCAATTGAAGTGAATTATGAATTTGTTATGTACAGACTATTATAACTAGATATAAATGGAGGCCCTAAACTGAACCACTGACATGGAATGAGTATAATTAATCATCAGTCCAGACTGTAAGGCAAAGATATGGACAGGCTGGCCTTTAGGGATCCGCTGCTACCTCTGCCCCTTTGTTTCTCACACATGAAAATTCTAGATAAAATACAGCAAAATCATTTTCAATTACATAGTTGAGCTGAAACCAATAAATGAACATCTCCAGCTATAAGAAATCAAGAAGGAAGCAGAGTCACAGGCGTGGAAGCCAACCAATGCACAGGACATGCCCTTAATGTCTATGGTTCTGACAGCCTTGTGGGTGCCAACTACAGGCTAGAGACCACAGAGAGCTGCAGACTGATCTATTTGTCTAAAATCAAGACCAGGAGGGATCAGAGAATCCTATTCTTGGCCTGGAGAAGCAGCGCAGACACTTGCTGTCTGCCCGGGGCCTGGGCAGCAGGGTCACCTGAAGGAACGGGAGCCCCTTGGGCTGCAGTGGGGGTGGGTATTGGGGCACAGGAAACCAAGACTGAGAAATGATCATAAAATGGATCCAGAACAAGTGAAGGCCCCTGATGTTCTCTTAGAAACAAGAAATCATCTACAGGGAAGGATGCCTCTATGACCTGGAGCACACAGGACCATCCTGGACCATGAGCACATAATCAGTCTATTTGCAAATGCTAAAAGCCTTTTAAATCACCTTTGGTGCTCACAGTTCTAAGTAACTAGACACAAACACCTGAAATCAAAGCAAACCACATCCATTGCAAATGTAAAAAATGGTTTTCTAAACAACTCGTATCAAATTATCAAAACCACAACCAAAGAAAGTAAAAATTTAAAGGATACAAATGAAAACAGTTGGCCTCCAGAAATAAGTTTAATTTTTGTGTTTCATTTATTTCCTGCTCTTCCCAACAGAGAGGGAGGATCGACAGTTGGTCACATCCCAGGGCTCTGGGACACATCTGTGACTGGCCGACGTCAGAGACAGATCCACAGGTCTGACGGAGGTGCAGAAGAGAGGTGCCATTCCTGCCCAGATCCAGTTTTCTCTCTCTCTCTCTCTCCTCCTCCACCGCAGATGCTGCCGTGGCCCCAAGCAGCTGGGTGCCAGGTATTTGTGCCAAAGTGCCTTGACTTGCTCCATAATACCTGTCTCTGTTTCCATTCCTCATAGTTTTTGGTGATCATGGAATTATTTCCAGAGCACAGAGAAAAATAACTCAATATCAGAAAAATCTATTTAATTTACTGTACCAGTAAATCAAGCAGAAAAATCATAGTAATCTGTCGACTATTGGCTTAAACAAGCATATGACAAAAGTCAACCTTTATTTCGGATTGAAAATAAAGACTGAATAAAAACATAATAGAGATAATTTCTTAAAATGATAAAAGCGTCTATTTCATACCATGAGCTAAACTATATTAAGATTAATAATCACTAGGAAGCATTCCCAGAAAAGTTAAAGATGAGATAAAAGTATTCATTAACATCATTGTTATTTAATATTATTTTAAAATTGCAGGTAAAACTAGAGATTAAAGCAGTTTTAAATATTAAAAATGAAAAATAATTATTTGCATTATTTGTTAGTGTATCATTACTAACATATTTAGTAAGCCCCCCCAAAATCAACTGACAAAATTATAATCAATAGGCATTCAATTAAATGGTCAAATATAAGTAATAATAGCCCTATTAGTTTAAGAAAGAATAAAAAAATCTGATTCAAATTATTTATAAGTAAATAAAAAACATATACAAATATAATTGAAATTGTGTGAGACTAATAATAAAAAGAAGTACTAACTCCTATATTGTGGGGAGGTGACCTTGAAAAAATGATTTCCAAAAATGATCTTGAAAATACCTTTGTAAGATTAGCAGGGGAAATGAGATATAGAAAAAGAGGGCATAAAGGGGGTACCGCCACCAAAGATAAACACTATATAAATAGCGGTGGTAAATGGTATGTATTATACAGCATGAAGTAGACAAATCCATAGAGTAGGCAGTCCAGGAGGAGAGCCCAGGTGAGAAAGGTGGCATTACAAATCAGTGAAATAAACAGCTATTTCCTGACTGTTTATACAATTGGCTAGCTCTCTGACCATAAATCAAGCTTGACCTCATTCTCAGGTCGACCACCAAAATAAATCCCAGGTGATTCAAAGGTTTATATTTTGAAGACTACAGGAAAATAAAATATGGCTGAGCAAAAATCAAGACCAAAATCAAAATAACTGAATATACTAGGAATGAGAAACGTCTTTTTTAGCAACATTTAAAGAACAAAACAAAACAAAAACCAAGAATTAATGGTAAAGGAATATACATTTTACTCTAAAAGTGAAAAAATTAACAAAAATCCTACTATAGATAAAGTCAATATAAACAACATGCATGTGGAAAAAACACTGGCAAAATGTAAGATACACAAAGGTTTACTAACCCTAAAATAAACTTTTTATAAATTAATAGGAAAATTAAACATTCAAATAGAGAAACAGGCAAAATACACACAGGTCATTAATAGAAGAAATACAAGAGATAATAAATGTGCAAAAAGAGACTGATGATTAATCAAAGAAACACAGGTGAAACTGAGATATCACTTTCTGCTTGTCTAACTGGCAAAGATACAGAAGTCTGACAGTAGTTTTGGGGAGAGAGCGTGCAAGAGGCAAATTCGGCCACGCTGGAGAGATTATAGTGACCTTACAATAAGGAAATTGGCCCAATATATCAATTGGCATTTGTATAACCTTGGATCCACTTTGAGGGATCAATCTGCAAAAGGCAATTGGTCATATATGCAAGGTCACAGTATTGCTAATAGTAGTGGAAACACCCCTCCTGATACACACACACACACACAATTAGAAAACAAAACTTGAACAGAGACTTCAGTTTCCAGTCCAGAATATAAGGAACTTAGAAGTCGTCACTCCTACCAACACAAGAAAAAAGATGAACAAACTTAAAATCTGCAATGCTTCTTAAATCCTTCAGAAAACTGATGTCACAGGGCAAACCACTGCCCCCCAAATTGGAGAGGCAGACCAGCAGACGCAGAATCACAGTGTGCTGGAACGGAAGCTCCAAGCGGAAACCACCATGGGGCGGTGGCGGGGGGGTTGGGGGGGGGGAGCTATACACTGCAATTGAGGAGCAGCTGGAGGCTTGGTGGGACCGTGTTTGAGCGTTTAAAATTTCCAGGGAGGCCCAGTCTTAGGGGGACCCTGCACATTTGTGAGTTTTACTTCCAGCAGCCCTACGAGGTTCTCGCACTGAAGATCAGAGGAAAATCCGCTTGTGCATCTGGTAGGGGGAAGGGAGAAGCAGGCACTTTGAAATAAGCGAAGAGCATTCTTCTTTATAAGGCCTGCCCTCGGAAGAAAGTCATTTCAGTGGGAACTGACCAACTGCTGCTAGAAATATAAAGGTTAAAATTGCTCTGGTAGGTCTCAGATGGAAATGAGGACCATGTTATTGGAAGCTGGAGGAAAAGTGATCCTTGTTAGAAAATGGCAGAGAACTTGGTTTAATTGTGTTCTGTTGTCTTCTGGGAGGTGGACCTCATAAGTGATGAACTAGGATATTTAGCTGAGGCAATTGCTAAGCAAAATGTGAAGGGGGAGCTTGGTTTCTCTTTGTGGCTTATAGAAAAACACAAAAGAAGAGAGATGCATTGCAGGAAGAAGCGTTAAACAAAAGGAAACTAGACTCGAAGATTTGGAAAATTCTCATTCTATACATATTGCAAAAAATGAGAATGTGCGAGCTGGAGAGAACACCAAGGGGGTGGCTAGACAGCCACTGGCTGAAGAGATTAAGGGTGCAACTTGTAGGTCTAATTAACCACCTCAGCTTGCATGGAAGTGCAGAGAAGGGATGAAATGAAAGAGGATGACTGGATTTCTGTGATTCTATCTGCAGGAAATAGGTAGACAGAACTATTCAGCTGTGAACATGTGCTATCAAGGAAGAATGACCCCTAAGGAGCTGGCTCCTCCTTGGTCCCAAGGGGTAGAGACAAGCCTTTGGTTTCAGAGAGTAAGGCTGCCACCCAAGTGGCCATGGAGAGTAAGGCTGCTATCCCAGTGAGCCCAGAGCATGAACCAAAGGGGATTTTTCTCAAGCCTTAAAATCTAATAATGTTGGTGAGGGTATGTGGAAAGAGGCAAACTTATTCACAGTGGGGCTCTGGGAGGTAAAGCTCACAAAATGTGGGTTCCCCCTAAAAGTGGGTCTCTCCCAAGACTTTTTACCCTGCTAGGTTTTAGGCTTGCTTGGTACACGTTACCTCTTTTTTCCTTCTGATTTTTCCTCTAGAAATTGGAAATGTCTACACTATGCCTGTCCCACCATTGTGTTTTGGAAGAATACAATATGTTATCTGGTTTCATATGATCATAGATGCAGGAGAATTTTGCCTTAGCATGAGTCATACTTTAAGTCTCCCTCATAGAGGGTTTAGATGATATTTAAACAAGAATTTTGACTTAACATTGATGCTTGATTTGGTTAAAACTTTTTGGGATTTTAGGAGGGGGTGGGTGTATTTTTCATATGAGAAGGACATGCATTTTGGGGGCCAGAGGATGGGTGTTATGATTTAAATTGTGTCCTCCCAAAATTCATATGTTTGAAGTACCTCAGAATGTGACTTTACTTGGAACTAGGGTCATTGCAGATATAATTAACTAGGGTGAGGTCATACTAGGGTAGGCTGTGCCCCTAACCCATTATGCCTGGTGTCCTTATAAAAAGGGGACATTTGGACACAGACATGCACACAGGAAGAATACTGTGTGAAGATGAAGATAGAGCTAGCAGTGATGAATCTACAAAACAAAGAACAGCAAAGATTGTCAGCAAACCACCAGAAGCTAGGACAAAGGCATGGGATGGAGTTTCCCCAGGGCTCTCAGAAGGCCCAGCCCTGCTGTCTGCCTGGATCTCAGACGTCCAGCCTCCAGACCTGTGAAACGATAAATTAGAATTAAGCCTCTCAGTCTGTATTACTTTACTATGGCAACTCTAGAAAACTAATATAATGATCAAGCAGAATTTATTCGAGAGATACGAGGCTGGTCCAATATTAGAAAAATGAACATAATTCAGCACATCAACAGGCTTAAGAAGAAAAATAATATCAATACATGAAGGAAAGCATTTGATAAAATTCAATAACCATTCACCATTAAAAAACCCTCAGCAAACTAAAAATAATGGGGAGCTTCCTTAATCTGATAAAGAACACCTACAAAAAAACCTACAGCTAACATTATACTTAATGGAGAGAAAATAGGTATTCATTCTTCTGCTGAGATCAGGAACACGGTAAGGTTGTCCACTCTCACCACTACTACTCAGCACTGCACTGGAAGTCCTAGCTAACACAATTAGACAGGAAAAGGAATAAAAGATATACAGACAGGGAAGGAAGGAGTAAAACCATTTTTCTTCACAGATGATATACAAAATTTCAAAGAATCAATAAAACTTCTGAAACTAATAAGTGATTATAGCAAAGTTGCAGGATACAATGTTCATATACAAAAGCCAATTGCCTTCAATACTACCAATGAACAATTGGAATTTGAAATTAAAAACATAATACCATTTATATTAGGTATGAATCTAAAAAATATGTACAAGATCTACATGAGGAAAACTATAGAACACTGAGGAAAGAAATCAAAGATCTTTAAAAAGGTGGAGAGATATTCTATAAATAGTAAGATTCAATACTGCCAAAATGTCAGTCCTTCTCAACTTGATCTATAGATTCCGTGTAATACCAATCAAAACCCCAGCAAGTAATTTTGTGGATATTTACAAACTGATTTTAAAGCTTATAAGAAATGACAGAAGATTCAGAATAGTCGACGGTATTAAAGGCGAAAAACAGAGTACTGGCATTATGCTACTCTAAAACTTCCTATAGGGCTACAGTGATCAAGACCATACGGTATCTGAGAAAGAACAGATAAATAGATCAATGGAATAGAATAGAGAGTCCCGAAATAGACCCACATAAATATAGTCAACTAATCTTTGACAAAAGAGCAAGGACCATTAACCAGAAAAAGGATAATCTTTTTCATCAAATGGCACTGGAACAACAGCATATCCACATGCAAAAAATGAATCTAGACACAGACCTTCCACCTTTCACAAAAATTAGTCTACAATGGATCATAAACCTAATGCAAAGTGCAAAACTATAAAACTCCTAAAAGATACAATAGGATAAAGATAACAACTAGGTGACCTTGGATTTGGCAATGATATTTTAGATACAACACCAAAATTAAGATAGAAGAAAAAATTGGTAAGTTTTGGGAGAATATATTTGAAAACACTTATTTCATAAAGTACTGGAATCCAAAATATACCAAGAACTCTTAAAACTTAACAGTAAGAGAACAAACAACACACTTTTAAAATGAACAAAAAAATCTGGACACATCTATAAAGAAGACATACAGATGGCAAATAAATATATGAAAAGATGTTCAGCATTTTATGCCACTAAAAAATTGCAAGCTAAACAACAATGAAGTACTGCTACATGTCTTTGAGAATGGAAAAAATCCAAAACACTTTCAACGCCAAATTCTAGCAAGGTTGTGGAGCAACGGAAACTCTCACTCATTGCTGGTGAGAATGCAAATGGTACAGACGCTTTGGAGACAGTTTGGCAGTGTCTTACAAAATTAAACATATTCTTGCCCTAGATCCAGCAACTGTGCTCCTTTGCATTTACCCAAATGACTTGAAAACTTATGTCAACATAAAAACCTTCATAAAATATTTATAGCAGCTTTATTCATAGTTGCCAAAACTTAGAAGCAACCAAGATGTCAGTGAATAGATAAATTAGCTGTGGTACATACTTACAATGGAATATTATTAAGCAATAAAAAGAAATGAGCTATTAAGCCACCAAAGACATGGAGGAACCATAAATGCATTGCTGAGTGAAAAAAAGCCAATCTGAAAAGGCTAGGTACTCCATGGTTCCAGGTATATGGCATACTGAAAAAGGCAGAGCTATGGAGACAGTAAAAACTTCAATGGTTGCCAGTTGGTGGGTGTTTAGGATGAGAAGGGAATGAACAGGTGGGGCACAGGGATTTTTTTAGGGCAGTGAACTGTTCTGAATGAAACTGTAATGGACACATCACTACATACTTGTCATATCCATAGAATGTACAATAAAAAGGGAACTATGATGTAAACTATTAAATTTAGTTAATACTCTGTCAATATTTGCTCATCAGTTGTAACAAATGTACCACACTAATGCAAGGTGTTTTATGCTATAATTAACAGAGTAAATGAGGGTGAGGATAAGGGGGTACATGGGAACTCTGTATTTTCTGCTCATTCTCCTATAAACTTCAATCTGTTCAAAACAATAAAATCTATTAATTTTTTAAAAAGCAAGACAAATTACATAAATAAGATAAATAACCCTGGACATGACCTAAATGTTTTTACTAGGGACTGTTTTACCTAAATATGGTGGAATCACACAATGGAACAGTATGCAGTCACTAAAAAGGGATATATGATTATATTAGCTAGTGAAGAATCACCTACTGGGTACATCATATATGGCAGGACTGCTCGTATAATATGAGCTGACCTCCCACAGAGTTATGCATCAGCCTCTGTTCATTTATACAGAGAATGTCCGCCAGGACCTGCAGTGGAACCCATGGGCAGTGGTGCAAGAGGGCAAGAGCCATGCCTGTCTGTACACTGCTGAGTCCCAGCACAAAACCTGCACACAGTAGGTTCTCAACAGATACTTCTGAAGTGAAAAATTGAAGTCAATTCTTTTGTGTGCTTTTCTGTATTGCTTGACTTAAAAAAGCAAAACAAAACAAAACACCATGGAACCATATTATCCTTATAATGGGACAGGGGCTGGAAGCTATTTTCACTCTAGAAAAGTCAGCCTACATACTTCAGGGCAAAAACCAAGATGGGTTCTTGGCACCGTTTGAAATTCACTGAATAACTGCTTGGTTCCCCATTTTATCTGATGACAGCGCGCCCAGTCCTACATAGCTTTTCTTCTGAGCTGCACCTACGAAAATAATTGCCTATTATTTCTCTCCACCATGTGAGGGACAGCAGTGGCAATATTCCACTTCAACCTCCAAATGTCTTTTTCAGATGAGAGCAACCTTTGAAATGAGAATGGCTAAAACGGTTCATTTTTTTTTTCCTTCCAAAAGCATTCAAAGGAGCCGTTTTCTTTCTTTTCCTGTCACCCTGCAGGCCGTAAGGTAGATTTACCACTCCCTCTCTGAATGATGGCGGGAATGCTTCCTTGGAAATAGCAACTTCTTAAACAGAATTAAAAAGTGGAGATTGGATCACCGCTAATACAGAATGCCCATGGCTGAGTGAAAACACAGGGTGCCACTTCCCCCAGCACACGCTCAGAATTATAGCTCATCACGGCCTCTCCAGGAGAGCGCTGGCAACATTCTGTGGTAATAAAATTGTTTAGCTTTCTGCTCCAGATCATCAAATTTATATAAAAAGAAATCTAAAAAGCCATCAAAGTTGACTCCCATTTTACCTATTTAACTTCTGGGTAAATTTACATTGGTCACACTCAAAGAAGCCAGTGGGGTCAGCATCGTTGTCCCCCATCAGGGGTATCACTTGTCTGTTCTCCTCCCAGGTGTCTGAGCAAAGTCCACATCTTTGTCACTGACCCCCAACCATGCCAAGCCCAGGGTGCTTCCAGGTCACCAAAATGTTTTTTTAAAACAGGCGAACACCAAAACCCGCGATAAATGGTTCTAGGCAATATCACAATCGGAAGAAACAGCAGAAAGGAAGGTTACCTTATTAACCTAATTTCTACAACGGCAGCAGCAAGGCTGGGGGATGGAGCCCTGTTTCACGGTTCCAGTCGGCTATGCTGTGAAATACCTGCGGCTGTGTTGACGTTCTCTTTCTCGGTGTCCAGGCACAGGCACGACGCCTTCCTGTCCCCTCTGGCCAGGACATTTGGAACTTTTAGGGACATTCACCACCAAATCCCTTCTAATTCGGTGTTTTTTAAAAAGTAATTCTAAATTCAAATACTTAAACTCTTATTAGGAATGTTTTCTCCTCATATTTAATATGGACAATTCTCCTGGAATAGTGAATGTCCCATGTTGTAAAAAAATAATTTTCTGCGTATTTGAAAGAAAGCAGAAAGCCAACAGTAATTCATTCTGAATCAAAGGTAATGTGAGGAGACCCAGAGGCACTAATGCCTGCCTTCTTAGCCCCACAGTCGTACCTACTGAGGTAGCGGTGAGAAAAATGTGCATAGAGCTGCTCAGCTAATTTGGGTAAAAAAACAGGCCACTGACACTCAACCAACCACCATTCCTTGAATTCTTCCTTCTTTGACTATCTGGTTATAGCTGGATTTTGTATTAATAGTGCCGCTCAAAAATTTTTTCTATTAAAGAGATTAGAAACCTGTCGCGTCCTGCAGTGGGAGTTGGGAGTCCAGGTTCTGGTCTGAAGTCTCAAGAGCTGTTTATTTATGATAGGCCCTAAGGTTCCTTCCAGCGCTAACATTCTTGGAGGCTACGATCACATAAAACTAAGTTCCAAACTGACACCTGCAAGCCAAAACAGCCCAACAGGCATATTCTGTTTGGCTGAAGCATTTTCAGAACACATGGAATTGTTAATTAACAATATTTGAAATTGAGAGATTTCAACAAAAATATGAATTTCTAGATTTTATTTTTTTAAAAATCAGAAGATCTAAAAATACTAAGTGACACCTGGCTGGGTAGTGGTTTCCGTGTTTAGACAGGGCACGGACTCCTCAGTTTGCCACAGTATCCAGTGTTCTCTAATATCTGTACAACATTAAGGTCAAATGTCAGTTGCCATCAGTCATCAAGCTATATCATTGGTTCTCTTACGCTTGATTGAAAGTGAAATATTCCTTATTCCATAGTAAAAGCAGAAAAAGAAAAGAAAAGCAGATGCAAAAAGCTAAATATACCATTAAAGAATGTGAGAAGTGGTATTTTTTACTTCTGCATGAAAATACGCTAGGTATTTAATATGCAAATGAGCACGTCTGCACTGAGAACATACAACATAGGGTGTCGTTCTCAAATAAATCACAATAAATGCTGGCAAAAGGAGAGATTGGGGATGAAAATTTAATCAAATGAGGAAAACTATTTTGTTTTTCTTAGAAACTATCAAATTTGTTTCTGAATGTGAATGAAATAGCTGCTGTAACTGTGAATAATGAATAAGTGAAAAATTGCTCAGCATTCCAGAAGTGGTGAGTTTATAAAACTGTTTATTAAATATGGTATAATTATGTATCCTGAACAGACAGAAATAGCCTTTTGTAAGTATAAGTGTAATCTGGAAAATGGTTGTTCAGCGTATCGAAGAACTGGTGGAAAACTTACAGGACGAGTTGCGTGGAAAAGATAAATTGCGATATTTTCTGTTAGAGCTGGTTAGAGAATGTAAGCCACACTTATTGGTGAGGCAAAGGGAATTTTAATATGATTGAAAAACTTTTGGGCTTTGTGTCCACTAAATAGACAGCAGCAGGAAATTATTTATTTTGGTGGATTGGGAAATATCAATATTTTTAAGGCTTTTTTTAAAAGAGCCTTTAATGTAGTAAACATATCTAAAGGTAGTTCTCTTTTGGTGGTAATTTTGCACATGTTATATAACATCGAATAACATTTATAAAGATAATTTAAGTCAGTTCATTCACCATGAAAAGCTTTGCACTAAAAATTTAAAAACAGAGCATAATAAAATTATGAGTTACATACAATCCTATGGCTTAAACCATGCCAATTCAGTGCTTGGCTTGGATAAACCAGATGTACAATATGGTATTTAGCTATACTATTTAATGTCAGGTGGTGGTGCTGGAGATATTTTTTTAAGTGTTAAAAAGAAAAAATGTATTCTCATCAACCAAGCAAAATCCTGATGGAGAAAAAGTGTTTCAGAGATCTGGAATTCTTAGTTGATGCTGCAATCTCTCTAAATACTTTGAATTCTCTTCTGTTTTGTTGCTTCCAAGCGGCACACAAATACAGAAACTGGTTGGTACAGTCATCCGGCATGAATATTTCAGTTCCCTTTCATACACTGAAATCAGTCTTCAGAAGTGAAAATGAGGGCCTAAAATCTAGTCCCAAATTGTAAAGCCTTATTTTCTCTGAATCCTGAATTCTTCATTCCTCTAAAATGTTACCTGATTTCAGTTTATGAAAATAAATTATCATTGTTTCATTGACATTTCTCGTTATCATGTCTGTTCAGACTGCTTCTGACTATGAAGGAGTATTTCGTATCAGACCAAACTTCCCACTGAAAATATCAACAACGACAAACACACACACACACAAAATACAAAAGTTAGCTGCTTGAAAGCATTGCAGAGCAACCTGAACAGCCCACTTACCGGCATGAAACAAGATGTTAAGATGTAAGCCAGGCCTTCCTGCTACCTTCTCCTGTGGGAGCCTTTGCTGATTTGTAACAGGGGGCTCTAGGGCAGAGTAGAAATCAGCAACTTAAGCTTCCAGAAGTCTCACAAAATGATATTATCAAGGTTTTTTTCTCTTGTTTTCCACTTATTTGGTCCTCTTCTAGAATGCCCGGTACGTTAATATAATGCTATTTGTTGTATCTGACATATTTGAAAAGGTCTTGATGATGTTATCTCTATCAAGAAAGAATCTAATTTCTACCTGGCTGCCATTAAGTGCATGGGCATTACACTGGTCAGATTTAAACTAATATCAATAAGAAAGAAATGTGCACAGATGAAAATGATTCACTTCTGGCAATGTTGAGTTTCCTATAGTGACAGGAAAATGTTGAGAAATTTGTCCAAGCACTCTGTGGAAGTGTTTTAGAAAGGATTGTTGTATGTGACGTTGGTTGGATTAGATGACCTTTGAGATTCCCTTTTCTAAAACAGGTTTGTGGGTGATTTTTAAGGCAAAGAAACTACTATGCTAAAGGGGACAGAGTCTAACCAAACATCCAAATTCACCGTATATGGAATCCAAACTTCTAAAGAAACAAACAGATCACAGGTCCATCTGAATCTCTGTTGTTATCAATAACATAGCAGTTTCAGAATGTTCCATGAAAAGTCAATGAAAAAAAAATACATTTAATAGAGTTCATATTAAAAGTATCCTTGATCCCAGTAAAGTGGATCAAAAGACAGGCTGTTTTAAATAAAGGCCAAGAAGAGAATGAAGAAAAAAATGGAGGAATAAAGTACCTTACAACAAAAACAGTGGTTCGGATGTAGAAATTTCAAGAAAACTAAAGGCCAAGATGAGATTAAAGTCAAAAACTGCTGGTGGAACCACAGAAAGAACCAGGAATCACCGCTGGAGGCTAGAGGTCAAATTGGGCGATGCATCAAAGGTTAGAGAGCCAGCAGAAATCGAGACTCAGAATCAAGGTACCAAAGTCTAGGAATTTCAGAAATGACCACAGCCTGCCTCAGTCAAGAAGGCCTTTGTGTTTACATCATGGCGGAACCAACAGAGCCCCCCAGCTGCAGGTGCTCTAGCAGCTGGAGGCAGCGTGATGGCTTATATCTTATCAGACCTTTGTGGTAAGGATGTGCTCATGTCCATGTTTCTCAAGCCAGTGTACGACGGCTCCCAGGGCTATGCTTAGCACAAGCCTGTGCACTTTCCAAATTTACAAGAAGGAAAGCAATTTGTTTATTTAAAAGTTGTATTAATATATCACATATACATATCTAATGTCGCATGATTATATAAATGCAGTGTCTCTCTCTCTCTCTCTTGCTCTTTCTCTCTCCTTTTTGCTTACCTCATCCTCTTTCTCCCTGTATCCCTTCTCCTGCAGGTAACCTGGTGAGCTACCTAGTACCTCATATTAATATCATTATTTACAAGACACATGGATGGACACATATAGGGTTATCCTGTCATTGTTTGTTTGTCTTATAAAAGGGGCCCTACATGTGCTTTCGTGCATTTCGCTTTACTCACAGAAAACCCTTCAGTCTGGTCAGGCCCCAGTGCAGAGTCTTTAAGGGCTGCACAATTCCATGACATGTTGGCTCCATGTAATGTACTCAACCACTTCTTTGTTGACTGCCATTCATTTTATTCCAGTTTTTGCCATGACATGTGGTCATAAATATACATATATCTTTATATACTGATGCAGTTATTTCTACGAGACAAATTCCCCAGAATAAGATGGCTGAGTGAAAGGGTACATATATTGTATTTTTAACGTTAACAGATACTGCCAAATTGCTTTCCAAAAATGCTGTAATAATTCACAAACATAACACTATAATATAATATTCTATTAATATTATATATAATATACTATATTATATAATATACTATATATATAACAGTATATATAATATATAATATAATATACTAGAATATTCTATTAATATAAAACTAGATATATTTTAGAATATAATGCAAAATTTGCATGATTGTTTGGAAAACATAAAAGCCTTCAGTGAGACTTGGGCTTTCAGCCATCCGTACCTTAATATTTTCCAGAGAGTGGATTTTCCCATCTCTGCCACGTTTGGGAAGTCCTAGATTACATGAAGACACAGTATGGAACCTGTAGGAACAGTACATCACTTTTTTAGTGGAGTGGACAAAGCTAGGCCTGACAGCAGTCCATTCCAAGGAGAAAGGAACCTTGCCCCCTGAGGCTGGAGTGATTTTAGCCCTGTCTATAATTATATCTTGTTTTTCACAGAAGAAAAAAAATCTCAGACCAAGTGGCACTAGGGAGTGCTCAGAGTGTCCTCAGCACTCTGGGGAGGAAGCTGTCTATGGACAACCTCAAGGGGCTGATGGGATGGAATTCTTATCTCCTCCTTGTCTGGACGAGAAGCCTCCCAAAGGCTCAGGTCTCTTCCTGCAGCTCCAGAAAGCGAGGGCTTCAGGTCACAAGCCCTCAGGCTACAGATACATCCATGAGACAAGGAGACAGTCAATCAAAGGCTGACACCCCCAGCCAAAGGTAGCTCTCTGTCGGCCTTTCATGACATAAAGGGGATTTTTCTGTTTGGAATGGAGCCACCTCCATGACCTCCAGATGAGGGTCCCAGGCACACAGGAAGAGAAAGACAACACTCACAAATCCTGCTATCATAGAACCTATAATTGCTCTCCTTGAAGGGTTCTAAGGTCAAACATCATCTTCATGACGGCTTAACTTAGACATTTAATTGACACTTTAATAAAGCTTATCTCTTTGTTTATCTCTATTTAAATTACTTTCTTGGGCTATTCAAAGGCTAGAGAAATCCCTTTTACTCAGCAAAGATTTTAATATGAAAGAGGCTTCAAGTGTAAATAAAGGCAATTCAAGTTTTTAAGAATTTATTTCCACCTTCTATAAATTCTGATGACCCCCACTGAATTCTATAGTCTTGAAAGCTTTGGATGGAAAAAAAGATTAATGTTTATCTCATGTTTAAAATTTTAAACCATAAAAAAATGAATCTAGGTCCTGTTTTGGGAATTCAAATGTAGTTTTCTTGAAGTATCAAGTGATGGTGGCCTCAGAGCGTGTCTAACTCTGAATTCTTCATATAAAGTGCTTTGATATTTTAATATTTAAAATCCAGTGCTGTCTTCTTCTTCTCTTGATAGTCTAAATGTGAACATGAAAAGTGACTTAAAGGTTTAGCACTGAAGTTTGGCTACAATGTCAAATATTATTGGACAGAATCCAAAATGAAGTATCCCAAAGTACTTTATACCCTTTTCATTTTTTAAATGTACATCTTATTATTTAACCTCAAAATGAACATAAATCTGAAAAGGTCCGTGAAGAATCTGTAATGTAATCTTTTTAATCTGTGAGAGGATGCTTCATTAGCATGTTCTAAAAGCAGACAGCACGAGGGTGACGGACAAGACACGGGTAGACGCCGGGGAAGGCAGCCACGCTAGCCTCAATCCAAGGTGTCATGTTGGGAGACACAGCCCTAATTCAAAAGGACATATCAATTCCAGGTTGATTCCATTGTTACAGTAGAAGCATGAAATAATGAACACAGAATTTATTAAAGAGAAGATGCAATTCCTTACTCACCTAGACTGTAGACAAATTATTGCAAAAAATTACACAGAATATGGCATATCCCATATATTAATTATTCTTAATTTGCACCATATTATCGTTCTTGCTTCAACAGGCAAACAAGATATTTTAGCAAACAAAGGCGTTCTTTCAGTCAGCATGCAAACACAGGGATAATTTGTAACCAGCAAGGCAGTTAGACTTTTTGACATCATCTAACTGATACTGGTAAAAAACATTTTGATGCTAATTTGGTAAGACAAGAAAACTAAAAAGAATTAATTTCAGTTATTTAAATCCTGTCACTGATGCTCATGCCTTATGCCTTGGAAAAACTACTCAGATGTCTCTTTCTAATCACGTTCCCTGAATTAATCTCTCAGCTGGTGGATCATGATATGATTCACTAGAAGAATATTGCCGTCAATTCTCTGATCGTAAAGACAGATGGGAGCAGAGATTGAAAGAGCACAGAACTGCACTGTTGTGATAGGCAAATGTTAGGATAACACCACACAACTTTGAAAATTATTATTTTTAAAATCAGGTTTGGGGATTAGTCAAGATGGCAAAACGTGATCGCCCTTCGATGTATATCCTCTGCTGCAACACACGCCAGGGAAAGATTTTAAATATATATAGAGGGAACCATGGCCGCCTTCCAGATGAAGACAGAATTGTGAGTCAGCAATGGAACAGAACATGAGCCGTGAGAAGGGCCCACAGGCTTCTAGTCTAGGGGCAGGCTCTTAGGGGGACAAGGACACGCTGCACTTTGCTGCCCAAGGCAACCATCAGAGAAGGAGCAGCCCTGTCAGGAACACTGGATAAACCTGCTGCTCACTTGCAGAGCATGAGAGGTTGAAGGAAGCAGACACAACCTGCTCACCTCCCATTAATGATCAGGAAAATGAAAATTAAAAGGAAGGAGGGTCACCTCTATGTGGTGACACACTACACCTAGTTTGTGATTGCATCAGAGTTAATGTCATCATAGCATAAGAGTTCAAATCACCTGTGAAGACCTTGTCCTAGGTTAGAGGAACCAGAGCTTGGCAGACACAACCACTAAAGAGGGAAAGTGACCATGGCAGGAAAAAGAGAAACAACAGTATGAGTCTGTACACCAAGTCGGTAAAACATACAATGCTAAGAAAGGTAGACGGACAACAAAATCGACAAGGTTTACTGTGAATGAATTCATCTCATGGCCTAGTCTAACAAAGATTTTACAGAAAGTATGTTTAGGATACTCAGGGAAAAAAATTACAGCATGCCCATTTTAAAAAAACAACCCAAGACATTATGGAATAAAAACAGGTAGGAATTAAACATATGGTTACAGAAGAGAATTAATTAGAATAAAAGAAAACTTTGGAAATGAAAATTTGACCACCTGAATAAAAACAGTAGAGATGTGATTAACTCTAGACTGCACAGTGGAAGCCAGGCTTAGTGAACTGGAAGGGTTCTAAGGAATTTGCCACAATGTCGCACAGAAGTACAAAGAGGTAAGTAGAACAGTTAAGGAACCTGGAAGATAGACAAACAATAGGATAAATGTTTGAAAAGACGACAGCTGAAAAATTATAAGGTACCTCAGACTAAATCATACAAAGGATGTGAAGGAACTTTTTGAAGTAAACTACGAAACGTTACTGAGAAACATAAAAAAGCACTTGAGCAAATGCGAAGATATAGCATATTTATAGAAAAAAAACTTAATATCATTAATATCAGTTCTCCCCAAATCAGTCTATTAACCTCAAAAATAACTGTAACGAAAGTCCTAAGTATGATCCTAAAATTCACGTTAGAATAAAGGTCCAAAAATAGGTGAGATGATCATAAAGGGGAAAAAAGAGAAGTTTCTCTGCCAGATCGCAAAGTTAGGATAAAGCTATAGTAATGAAGCGCACTGTTGGCACAGAGAAGCACAGAGCGTGGCAGAGCAGAGAGCTCCGAAAAACCCCATGCACATGGAGGAAGCAATGAGGTGGCAGTGAACCTTGGTGTGTACAGACGATCTAATAAATAGTTACCACTAAAGAAAAAGAAAAGAAAAAAGACCTCTAGACATGAAAATCAATTGATAATTTGCATGAGAAATAAAAACTGTGTAAGAGAAGCAAAACTTCAAACCTTACAAAAAATATACTGGGGATAAAATATGGGTCGGGAAGAACTTCTGAAGAAATGCAAAGAACACAAACCGTAACAGAAAAGATCAATACGTTTGATGAAAACTAAGTTAAAATGAAAATTGTCTATCCCAAAAAATCTTAACATAAATAAAACATATTTTTGATTTCCATAAAACTAACAAAAAATTAGTAACCAGAATTTATAAATAAGAAAAAGGAAAAAATGAATAGAAAAATGGGAAGTATATAAATTTGGAATTTATAACAGAAATCCTAATCACACACAAACAAATATATATATATATATGAGTCTATATATATAAATATATATAAGTATAGATAGATAAGTATATACATATGAGTATGTATATAATGAGTACATATACATGTATGTGAAAAAGGTTCTCACACAGACTAATAATCAGAAAAATGAAAATTAAAACAATAAGATACTCTTTACGCCCCTTAGCTGGCAAAAAACACGAAAATCTGATGGTGACTACTACAAGGACGGGAGCAAGCTGCCCAGACACCGCTAGGGAACGTGAATTGGAACGTCACGTGGCACGGCTCTTGGCCAGGCCTGCTTGGAGAAAGAGCAGCGCACGAACGCTGCGACCCAGCAATTTGACTCAGAGACTTTCTCAGTCAGTGCTTCCCATCGGAATCATAAAACAGAAAGCAATCTGTAGGATTATGTTCTCAACTATCCTAAGGATGGTGCACAGCCAGCACTGTTCTAGATGCACAGGGGAGAAGCTGATTCATACACACAACGGGCAATATGGGGCGTTATAGCTTCATTCTCCAGGGGGGGCCTGCGTGAAGAAGGCTGTGAGGGCCGCCCACAGCCCCATTGCTGGAAACAGTATAAACTAAGATTAAGCTACGTGTCCATCAACAGGAGGATGGATATATATATATATATATATATATATATATATATATATATATATAGCAGTATATACCAGAACACTGTATAATATTATCAGGAAAAGCTCCAGCCACGTGATATAGATCAATATCACTATATATAAAAAGTAATGGGGAATGAAAAAAGTTGCAGAATATCACATAGTCTGATAGTATGGGTGTAAAAGTTTAAGATATATAAAAATATTTTTAGTGTAGGTACAAATACGTGCACAGAAATATAAAGCACATGCAAGGGACGGCTAAGCTGCACATTTATACTGGGAAAGGAGACTAGGGCTGAGGGGAGGTTCACAGGAAAATTCACTCTAACTATACTGTTTTACTTCCTTACACAGCAAGTTATGGAAAAGGTGAAAATATAGTAAGCATTTTTTTTTATTGTGTTCTCTCTTCCAGTACTTCCCCATGGTACCCTCCTCCACGGCCCTTCCCCTCACGCCCAGGGTGTCCTAGTGCCATCTCTTACATGCTAATTTACCATCTCTGCTTTTCTTCCACTCTGGGCATAAATTAATAGATTTAAACTGTCCTAGATATAGTGTAAGGCTGTTTGTCTAGGACCTCAGAGATAATGCACCAGTTTGGGTTTAAAAATAAATGATAACAAACTATAATTACTTAATCTGACTGATTTACTACTCAGTAAATTTTTTCCAAGTACAACCAGTGCTGTAACAAGATATTTTGGCACAAAGTGAATTTGGAGATTCATGACAGCCTTGTGGACTTCTGTGCTGTTAGCATCTCTTCCCAGCTTTATTTACCCTTTGGGAAATAACTCACTGCATTATCTTTACCACATCACTGACAAATATTTTCTGTAGATGCCACACAAAGCCCCATTCTACATGATACTGGAGACTTCACTGCAGTAAAGGGGAAGGTATGAAAATGGATGATTACATAATTTCACAGCCACTTCCAGCTACCTCACGGTCACACATACTCAAAAATATCAGAGAGACACCCAGGAAATGTACCCTGGGCTATTTACCTTTCTTCCTGGGCTTGAATATGAAGGTCCTCATGAGCAGGGAATCGTGAGTCGACAATGAGCTTCACCCCCAGGGCTACTGGGGGTCATGGGGTGAGAAGCCTGGAGGGTCGGCACTGTCTCAGTCCAGCCATGGTCTTTTGGGCACAGCATCCCAGTCACCCCATTGTCCCAGTGCATCGTCTGCACTTCAGGGTACCCTCACAAACACTACAGAAGAAATTCTGGAAGCAAAGACACACATAACCTAGCTGCCAGGATGGCAAAACCTCAGTTGTGCCAGTCCCCAGGAAGACAAGCTTTAATTATCACCTTTCTGCCTAACAGTATTTCTCATCACTGTTTTTATACCTGTATTTCTGTTCCTAAATCAGATTCCCTGTGAGCTAATTATATACAGAAGACAAAAACCTCACACATTTACGTATTGGACATTCTAGCACCAGCTATGGAATGTTAAAGCCACCAAGAGACTGACATTCTTCCTCACATTTCCCCATCTCCTCCTGCTTATAGTGGTCCAAAGAGATACACTCTCACTCAGACTGGGTTTCTGATCCCCGCAACTACCGCGTGACTGTTAGTGAACACAACTGGGCGAGTACAGCACTCTGAGGCCCTGGAGGTTAGGTCTCTCTGAGAACGCGCAGGACCAGAGCCCCCTGGGCTTCCCCATGTCCGCCACGTGGCAGCTGTAAGCTGGTGGTACTGCC
>PVJD01007939.1:0-78019 GCA_004026545.1 Mormoops blainvillei
TTCTCTATTCTCCATCTTCAGGTAACTGCTTTTCTTTGCCTGGTTTTTCTTTGCTAGAGACTTAATGGTACAAAGTTCAGAGTTTTCATTTACTTAAGAGTCAAATTTTTTGATGGTATAATGCTTATATGAGCCAGATGGTCATTTGGAGACTGTTATATAAGGACCACAATATTTGTTTACATATGTTATATTTACTGTGTAGTTCTTTTGAGTTTTTCATGGGGTGTTGTCTGACAGATGTTGATGAGGTCCCAAAAACCAAGTTCCCCTCTTTCTAACACTTAGCCATGCAAAATAGTGGTATTCAAATTCTACAGTAGAGCAATACACATCATTTATATCAAAGTTACACAGCTATGCCATTGCAGTTTTCATTTATCAAGATGTGTCTTAAATGCATGTTGAATGATCAGGAATTCTTTGTATGATTATAGTCTGGCAAAAATATGAGTGATACATTTTAGAAATGCTTTCTAAAGCATTTAGAAATGTCTTCTCTTTGCAGTTCTTAACTTAAATTATCCTTTCTGATATTCACCTGTTTATTATTTACTCTGTTTTCATCAACATAGGATTCAATGATGGATGGATGGATGGATGGATGGACGGATGGTCAGATGGATGAGTGGACAGAAAGACAGATATGGCAAGAATGTATATTTACATAAATGGCTATCAAGGATTAAAATAGTGGCCATTGTGAAAACATTATAAAGAGTAGAGGAAGGAAATTACAGTTTGTAGGGATCTTTTTTAACCAATGGAGATTTTTAATTTTATTTATTTTAAATATTTTATTGTTTATACTATTACAGTTGTCCCAATTTTTCTCACTTTTGCTCACCTCCACCAAGCCCCGACACACCCCACAAAAAATCCCCATACTGTTTTCCGTGTCCATGGGTCATTTATATATGTTCTTAGATTAATCCCTTTGCCTTCTTTCAACCATCCCCACTTCCCTACCCTCCTCTTACAGCTTTCAGCCTGTTCCATGTGTCTATGTCTCTGATTCTGTTTTCCTTGTTATTTTATTTTCCTCATTATATTCCGTTTATACGTGAGATCATACAGTATTTGTCTTTCGCCAATTAGCTTATTTCACTTAGCATAATAGTCTTCAGTTCCATCCATGCTATCACAAGAAGGAAGAATTTCTTCTTTTTTTACTGCTACATAGTACTCCATTGTGTAAATGTACCACAGTTTTTGATCCACTCATTTACTGATGGGCATTTAGGCTGTTTCCAGTGCTTGGCTATTGTAAATAACACTACTATGAACATAGGGTGCATATATTCTTTTGAATTGGTGTTTCAGGGTTCTTAGGATATATTCCCAGAAGTAGAATCGCTGAATCAAAGGCAGTTCCATTTTTAATTTTTTGAGGAAACTCCATACTGCTTTCTACAGTGGCTGCACCAGTCTGCATTCCCACCAACAGTGCACATATTCTCCACATTCTCATCAGCACCTGTTGTCTGTTGATATATTAATGATGGCCATTTTGCCAGGTATGAATAATATCTCATTGCGGTTTTAATTTGCATCTCTCTGATGGCTAGTGATTTTGATCATTTTTTTCCTATATCTCTGGGCCCTCTATATGTCCTCCTTGGAGGAGTGTCTATTCAAGTCTTTTGCTCATTTTTTAATTAGATTGTTTGTCTTCCTGGTGTTAGGTCATATGAGTTCCTTATATATTTTGGAGGCTAAACCCTTGTCTGATGTCTCCTTGGTAAATATGTTCTCCCATATTGGGGATTCCCTTTTCATTTTGATGATGATTTCTTTAGTTGTTCAGTAGCTTTTAAATTGATGCAGTCCCTTTGGTTTGTTTTTTACTTTGCTTCCCTTGCCCTAGTAGATATATCAGCAAAAATATTGCTACACAATATATCTGAAATTTTACTGCCTATGTTTTCCTCTAGGATTTTTATGGTATAGCAACTTATATTTGTCTTTAATCTATTTTTAGTTTATTGTTATGTATGGTGTAAGCGGGTGGTCTTAGCTTCATTTCTTTTCATGTACCAGTCCAGTTCCCCCAACACCATTTGTTGAGGAAGCTATCTTTACTGCGTTGTATGCTACTGCCTCCTTTGTCAAATATTAATTGACCATAAAAACATGGTTTTATTTCTGGGATCTCTGTTCAGTTCCATTGGTCTATGTATCTATCCTTATGCCAGTACCGGACTATTCTGATTATGGTGTCCCTACATTATAGTTTGATATCACATATTTTGATCCCTCCAACTTTGTTCGTCTTTCTCAAGATTGCTGAGGCTATTTGGGGTCTTTTTTGGTTTCACATAAATTTTTGGAATATTTGCCCCAGATCTGTGAAATATGCAATTGGCATTTTAAAGGAATTGCATTGAATCTAGATTGCTTTGGGTAAAATGGACATTTTAATGATGTTAATTCTTCCAATTCATGAACACAGTATGTGTTTTCAATTATTTGTATCTTCCTCAATTTCTTTCTTCAGTGTTCTATAGTTTTCCAAGTACAGGTCTTTTACCTCCCTGGTTAAATTTATTCCTAGGTACCTTATTCCTTCTTTTGCTGTTGTTGCAATAGTAAATGGGATTGTTTTCTTAGTTTCTCTCTGATAGTTCATTATACCAATATTTTTTAACGTTCTCTTATTCTGCTCTGACAGTCATAACATAAATGAACTAAAACATTTGCTGCACTTTTTATAAGTACAGAACACTCAAACACATTTTTGTTAGCAGTGTGTGTGTATGTGTGTGTTTATTGAGACTGGACCAATCAAATCAGTATATTAAATGGAGTTAACCAAACAATTTCTAGATTGCCATAATAGTGGTCCTAAAACAGGAAATACAAATCTAAATCACTGAGTCCCAAAAAGAGCCATAGATCCTTAACAGTTTGAAAATGAATAGCCATATTGGGATTTATGGTATTAAAGCTTTGGTCTAATTACAAACATTAATTTTCTTTAGTAGCATTGTAATAGCAACTCTATAGCTCAAGGATCTCAGGCAAGACCCAAATTATAGACCTTAGAAATTCTTTTCTCAGTTATTAACACCTTGCATTATTGAAACTTTAAGATATTTTACATTCAAATGGGCTTTTCATCAACCACATAATTTGTTTTCTTTTTAAAAAAGTTTGTAACGATTCAAGATAGTGAAATTTCTCCATGGTTAAGTTGTATACTTTATTCTCTATTTCTCAAATACTACCTCAAGTTTCTTTTGTATTTAAGCTTTTAACACCACAGGAGAACGAATTTTAAAAATACGTATTTTCACTGATATTTTCAAAGAAAAGAATTATGGTTGCTTTGGGAACTTGAACAGAGAGCTTTCTGACTCCTGTGTAATTATAATCTCAGTCTTAATGATACATTAGCATATTTTTGCATCTAATTTTATACACAAATGCAAAATTCTATAATAATGTGGTCTTGAGTGGCAAATCTAAAACTATAGAAGTTAGGTAATTTTAAACATAAGATAACTTGAGATAAGAATTTTATATATATCATGGACAAACAAAATGGAGGGGAAGATTTGATGTGGGAGGTGAGGGGTGAACAGAGCAGGGGAGAGTAACAGGGGGAAAAAAGAGACAACTGCAATTGAACAACAATAGAAAATTTAAAAATCTTTACCTATATCTATATTTATCATAATGTATATTTATACATATAGATATCATAACATATATACACAAAGGAAGTAGGATGACTAAAATGCTCAATAGTATACATTATTTTGGAGGTATATTTTATTGAGTATGCTATTACAGTTGCCCCATTTTTCTCCCCTTTATCCCCTCCACCCTGCACCCTATCATCCCTACACCTCTTCGTCCATGTCCATGGGCTATGCACACCAGTTCTTTGGCTTCTTAATTTCCCACACTACTCCTAACCTCCCCCGTCCACTTTTTTTTTTTTTGTCAACATTTTCCAGCACCACTTTCCCGAGCTCCATCCACCCACACCTCCCACCCTCAATCCTTCCCCCATTTGGCTTTGTGGATGGGTCCTTCATGCATGTTCCTTGATGACCCTTCCCCTCTTTTTCTCCTGTTATCCCCCTCCCTCTTCTCCTCTGGTTACTGTCAGTTTGTTTTTTATTTCAATGTTGCTGGTTATATTTTGCTTGCTTGATTATTTTGTTGATTAGGTTCCATTTATAGATGAGGTCATATGGTATCTGCCTTTCACCGCCTGGCTTATTTCACTTAGCATAATGCTCTCCAGTTCCATCCATGCTGTTGGCAAAGGGTAGGAGCTCCTTCTTCTTTCTACTGCATAGAATTCCATTGTGTAAATGTACCATAGTTTTTTGATCCACTCATTTACTGTTGGGTACTTAGGTTGCTTCTAATTTTAGGCTAATATAAATTGTGCCGCTATGAACACTGAGGTGCATAGGTTCTTTTGAATTGGTGGTTCAGTAATTCCAGCAGTGAAATTACTGGGTCAAAAGGCAGATCCATTTTTAGTTTTTTAAGGAAATTCCAAACTGTTTTCCATAACGGCTGCACCAGTCTGAATTCCCACCAACAGTGTCCTAGGGTTCCCTTTTCTCCACATTCTTGCCAGCACTTGTTGTTTCTTGATTCTGGCTGGTGTGAAGAGGTATCTCATTGTGGTTTTAATTTGCATCTCTCTGATGGCTAGTGATGCTGAGCATCCTTTCATATGTCTCTGGGCCCTGTGTATGTCCTCCTTAGAGAAGTGTTTATTCAGGCCCTTCACCTATTTTTTAGTTGGATTGTTTGTCTTCCTAGAGTCGAGTCGTGTGAGTTCTTTATATATTTTGGAAATCAAACCCTTGTCTGAGGCATCATTGCCAAATATATTTTCCCATACAGTTGGTTTCCATTTCATTTTTCTGATTTTTTTACCCTGCAGAAGCTTCTTTTTTTGATGAAGTCCCATTTGTTTATTCTTTCCTTTATGCCCCTTGCTCTTAGGGGGCACATAGGTGAATATATTGCTGTGTGGAGTATCTGAGATTTTCCTGCCTTGTTCTCTTCTAGGACCTTCATTGTGTCGCAACTTATATTTAAGTCTTTTATCCATCTTGAGTTTATTTTTGTGTGTGGTGTAAGTTGGTAATAGAATTTCATTTTAAAAAATGTAGCTATACAAATCTCCTAGCACCATTTGTTGAAGAGGCTATTTTTACTCCATTTTATGCTTCTACCCCCTTTGTCAAATGTTAATTGACCATAGAGTTTATTGGGTTTATTTCTGGGCTCTCTATTCTGTTCCATTGATCTATGAGTCTGTTCGTATGCCAATACCAGACTGTTTTGATTACGGTGGCCTTATAATATAGTTTTATGTCAGGCATTGTGATCCCTCCTGCTTTGTTCTCTCTCAAAATTGCTGAAGCTACTCAGGGTAATTTTTGCTTCATATAAATTTTTGAAATGTTTATTGTATATCTGTGAAATATGTCATTGGTAATTTAATAGGGATTACATTGAATCTATAAATTGCTTTACATAGTATGGACATTTTGATGATGTTAATTCTTCCAGTCCTTGAACATAGAATATGCTCCCATTCATTTGTGTCTTCCTTAATTTCTTTCTTCATGGTTGTGTAGCTTTCTGAGTACAGGCCTTTTACCTCCTTGGTTAAGTTTATTCCTAGGTACTTTATTTTTATTGTTGTTATACTAGATGGGATTTTTTCCTTGATTTCTTCTTCTCATATTACATTATTGGTGTACAAAAATGCCTTTGATTTCTGAATATTAACTTTGTATCCTGCCATTTTGCCAAATTCACTTATTAGGTTGAGTAGTTTTTTGGTGGAGTCTGTTGGGTTTTCTATGTACACTATCATGTCATCTGCAATGACAGTTTTACTTCCTCTTTTCTAATCTGGATGGCTTCTTTATTTCTTTTTCTTGCCTTATGACTATGGCTGGGACTTCTAATACTATGTTGAATAAAAGTGGTGAAAGTAGATATCTTTGTCTTGTTGCTGATCTGGGTAGGAAAGCTTTTAGTTTTTGCCTGTTCAGTATAATATTGGATGTAGGTTTCTCTTATATAACCTTAATTATGTTGAGGTATGCCCCTTTATTCCCACTTTGCTGAGTGTTCTAATCATAAATGGGTGCTGTACCTTGTCAAAAGCTTTTTCCGCATCTATTGATATGATCATGTGATTTCTGTCTTTCCTTCTGTTTGTGATGTATTATGTTTATTGATTTGTGAATACTGTACCATCCTTGCATCCCTGGGATGAATCCCACTTGATCGTGGTGAATGATCTTTTTAATGTATTTCTGGATGTCATTTTCCAGTATTTTGTTGAGGATTTTAGTGTCTATGTTCATCAGTGAAATTGGTCTGCAGTTTCCTTTCTTTGTTGTGTCTTTATCTGGCTTTGGGTCTAGGATGATGCTGGCCTCATAAAAAGAGTTTGGGAGTCTTCCCTCTTCTTGGATTTTTTTTTGAATAGTCTGAGAAAGACAGGGCTTATCTCTTCCTGAAATGTTTTTGTAAAATTCTCCTGTGAAATCATCTGGTCCAGGGCTTTTGTGTACCAAGAGATTTCTTTTACTGCTTCAGTTTCACCAGCTGTTATTGGTCTTTTCAGGTTTTCTGCTGCTTCTTCATTTAGTTTTGGAAGATTTTTTTTTAGAAATTTGTCCATTTCACTCAGGTTTTTAAATTTCTTAGCATGTAATTGTTCATAGTAATTTCTTATATTCCTTTGTATTTCTGTGTTATCAGTTGTAATTTCTCCTCTTTCATTTCTGATTTTATTTATTTGCATCCTCCCTTTTTTTCTTGATGAGTCTGCTTAAAGGCTTGTCAATTCTGTTTATCTTTTCAAAGAACAATCTCCTGGATTTATTGGCCCTTTGAATTGTTCTCTCAGTCTCTATGTCATTCAGTTCTTCTCTGATCTTGATTATTTCCTTCCTTCTGCTCACTCTGGGTTTTGTTTGTTGATGTTTCTCCAGTTCTTGTAGATGTTGTATTAGGTTGCTTCTTTGAAATGTTTCTATCTTTTTCAAGTAGACCTGGATTGCTATGACTTCCCCCTCAGGACTGTCTGCGCTGTGTCCCATAGGTTATGAACAGTTGTATGTTCATTTTTGTTTGTTTCCAGAAACTTTTTGATTTTTTAAATCTCATTATTGACCCATTCATTGTTTAATAGCATGCTATTCAGTTTCCATCAGTATGAACATTTTTGAGTTTTTTTCTTGAGGTTGGTTTCTAATTTTAAGCCCTTGTAGTCTGAGAAAATGTTTGATATGCTTTCAATTTTCTTAAATTTGTTGAGGTTCCTTTTGTGTCGTATCATGTGGTCTCTTTGAAAATATCCCATGTGCATTTGAAATGTATAGTTTGCTTCTTTGGGATGAAAGGTTCTATACACACACACACACACACACACACATCAGTTAAGTCCATTTGATCTAATGCATCATTCAGTTCCACAATATCCTTGTTGATAATTTGTTTGGATGATCTATCCATTGTTGACAGTGGGGTATTAAAATCCCCTACTACAAGTGTCTTGCTGTCTGTATCTTTCTTGAAGTCCTCCAGGATTTTCCTTGTATATTTGGGTGCTCCTATGTTGGGAGCATATAGGTTTACAATGTTTATGTCTTCTTGATGGATTCTTCTTTTGAGTATTATGAAGTGTCCTTCTGGGTCTCTTTTTATGGCCATTGTTTTGTCTGATATAAGTATTGGTACCCCAGTTGTTTTTTTCCTTCCCATTTGCTTGGAATGTTTTCTCCAACCCTTTACTTTCAGTATGTGTCTTTTGCTCTGAGGTGGGCATCTTGTAGGCAGCATATGTGCGGGTCCTGTTTTCTTATCCATTCAGCTATTCTATGTCTTTTAATTGGATCATTTAATCCATTTACATTTAAAGTTATTATCGATAGGTACTTATTCATTTTTTCCCTTTGTACTTGTGTTCCTCTCTCTCTCACTCTTTTTCTTCACCTTCTTAAAGCAGTCCCTTCAGCATATCTTGCAATGCTCGTTTGGTAGAGGTGTATTCTTTTAGCCTTCTTTTGTCTGGGAAACTCCTTATTTCTCCTTCCATTGTAATTGAGAGCCCTGCTTAGTAGGGTAGTCTTGGTTGCAGTCTTTTGCTTTTCATTACTCAGAATATTTCTTGCCATTCCCTTCTGGCTTGTAGTGTTTCTGTGGAGAAATCAACTGCTAGCCTTATTGGGGCTCCCTTGTATGTTACTTCCTGTTTCTCCCTTGCTGCCTTTAAGATTCTCTCTTTGTCCTTGATATCTGCCATTTTAATTATGATGTGTTTTGGAGTGGGTCTCTTTGGGTTCCCCTTGAATGGGATTCTCTGTGATTCCTGGAGTTGCGTGACCCTTTCTCTCCTGAAATTGGGGAAGTTTTCCATCATTACTTTTTCCAATAGGTTTTTAATCCTTTGCTCCTCTTCTTCTCCTTCTGGTATAATAGCATGCTATTATATGGATATTATTGCATTTCATGTTGTCCTACATTTCTTTAACACCTCTTCATTCTTTTTGAGCCTTTTTTCATTTTCTTGCTCTTTCTAGGAGTTTTTTTCTACCATGTCCTCCAGCTGACTGATTTGATCCTCTGTTTCATCTAGCCTCCTTTTGATTCCTTCTACTGTGTTCTTCAATTCAGAAATTGTATTCTGCATTCCTTCTTGGTTCTTGTTGATAGTTTCTATGTTCTTTTTCATGCTGATATAGTTTGCAATAAATTCCTTGCAGTTTCCTTGTAGTTTTTGGTAATTCTCAGTGAGCTCACTGAGTTCAGTGAGCTTCCTTATAACCATTGTTTTGAAATCAATATCTGATAGTTTACTTACCTCTATTTTATTTAATAGTCTTTCTGAGGATTCCTCCTTTCCCTTTGCTTGGGGGTTGTTTCTTTATCTTCCCATTATTTGTCTGCCTGAGCCAAACCACAAAGCCCAGGAAACAAACCCAGGGCCATAGAAATAACTCCTCCTTGCAATCCCACCATCATAAGCAAATGAACGAGTATCAATAAGGCTGTAAAGAGATTAAGACTATTATAAAAAAGGAGAGAAATAAACTATAGTATAAAATCTAGTGACTTAATATACACCAACATGATGGGCAAAAAATGAATGTTAAAAAGCTATGTAGTAAAGAAAATATCAGAAATCATGGAGAAGATCACAGTGGATTTCATCTCAGTAGCCTCTAATATTTACTGCTGTTTTTTCTTTCTGGATCCATGTCTAGTGAAGTCAGATGTTGATTCTGTCAGACCTTAGGCAGGCTGTTCGAGACTTCCCGGGGTCTACTGTCTGTGGCTGTCTCCTTCAGTTGTTAATCTAGTCACTCTGAGCTCAGCAGTCAGGCTTAAGCACCGTAGTGTGGGGAGAACCCCTCCTGGAGTCAGGGCTAATGTTTCCCCACAGGCTGCTGCTACTCAGAGGGGAATGGTCCGTATGAGCTCAATGGCTGCTTCCTTATGGGGGATGATTCAGTACCAGGATCCTGGAGGCTACTCTCTCAGTTCTCTCCCCAAAGTCTACATCCCCAGCCTCTCCTCAGGTGTCTCTAGTCTACTCTGCCCCCACTTTGCAGGGATCTACTGTTTGTGGCTGCCATTCTGCACTCAGCAGTCAGCCTTAAGCACCACAGGGCCAGGGCAGAGTCCCTCCTGGGGGCAGGGCTATTGTTTCCTCTCAGGCTGCGGCTCAGGGGAGTGGTCTGCCTGAGCAAGATGGCTGCTGCCACACAGGGGATGACTCAGCATCAGGATCCCAGCAGCCACTTTCTCAGCTCTGTCCCCAAAGCCTCTGTCCTGAGTCTCTCCTCAGGTGTCTCTAGCCCACTCTGTCCCCACCTTTGCTGGAGCCCAGGGTAAGTGGCAGCAGATGAAAATTTATGCATTAGCCCTTTAAACAGCTCTTTCGGTCTTCAGCCACCCATCTCTGGCAGAGGGCAATCCTGCTGCTTTTCTCAGCCAGCTGTTATCTGTGTACTTTTTGGACTCTAGTGCTGTAAGCTGGGAATCCCTGCTTATGGTTTAGACCCCACTCTTCTCAGAGGGATCCAACTGGCTGCTCGAATATCCCTCTGGTACTGCCAGCCAATGGTGCCCAGCCTGCCCTCTAATGTCTCTCCCGCACTCCTTACTGGTCAGGTTGTGCTGAACTGATTCTTCTCTCTATCCGAGGTTACAAGGCTTCTCTCTCGCTACTGTTCAGTCGTTTGCTCTGGGTGATTTCTCCACAATTTAGTTGTAATTCCAGATTGGCCCTGGGAGGTCAGTGTGACTTCCATTCACTCCTCTGCCATCTTGATCCTCCTATTTCAAGTTATTAAACAAACAAATATAATTAATATTTCTCTTTACATAATGCTAGTAAAAGTATATATTAAAAAATAAACTTTTTTAGGCCATCTTTTTAAAATCAGGAATATTCTATTCAATAATCATTTAATAAACATTTCTTTATCACGAGGAACTACATTAGGTACTGTTGAAAATATGGAAGAACAAAATAAAGGTGTTTCCAAGTAGCACCCTCTTTTTTTTAATAGAGTGGTGGAGATAAGCAAGGTCTATATATAAAAATAATATAGTGTAGAATACATAAATATATATAAAAAAGGAATATGTAGAATTATAACTGCAAGAGAAAATTATATTTGGGCCTGTGAAATAATAGAAAGCTTAATTAAATAATTACTTAAGAACCAGAAATGGAATGGAAGATAAATGGAAATTTAATGGTAGGCAGTTTAGAATCATACTAGATAGAAAATCCCATGACCAAGACCCAGAAGAGAAAAGGGCATTTTGAGGAACCCCAATGAGTTATTCTTAAAAAGATTGTTCAGAGATGTAATTGTCCATAAAAATATATTAGATTACATAATTCTTAAATTTTCAGGATTAACCAGGTATTTTAGATATATGTGGTCTTAAGAAATTGTAAGAATCTTGGTTTTATGGGATTTTTCTCTTTTTAATTTAATACTGAACCCTTCATAGGAGTTTATCAATACGCGTTTGACAAGAGTTGATTGTTTTCATGAGAACGTAAGTTCCTCCACTGATTTGTCAATTTATTAAAAAAGAAATTGTAAATTTAAGAAAACAGTTATTCATCCCTGTATAATATATCTAGTTTTTAAGTTTTTTGAATATAGTTTAAGTAAATGTAGCTTCATTATCTTATTAAGATTTTTTTCATTGTCTCAACTTGTTTTAACTAAACCACACCATATGCTTTCCTTGCTGGGCCCCCAAAATATTTTACCATGTGCCCTAAAACAGAGTGTCTGGACCTTACAAACACTTAGCCTAACGGTGGTTAAGATCAGAAACTCCAAAATTGGTCTCCCTGTGACCCAATTTATTTCATCACTATCCAGCAGTGTAACTTTTGACAAGTTCTTTACTATCTTTCTGCTTCAGTTTTCTCATCTATAAAATGAGAAAGAAAAATTCACAGAATTGTTTTGAAATTAGAAAGAATTAATATATCTAAATAGAAATAGTTCTGGCTCATGATAGATATATAAATGCTAGCTCTTTTAATCTTTGAATATTGAAGTATTTGAAAAACAGTGTTTGTTCAAACATAAAATGTAATTAAATAGACATTATAATAGTCCCTTGGAGTTAGTTAATAAATAAAATTGATAATACAGTCATCCCTTGGTATCCATGCAGGACTGGTTACAGGACCTCTGGTGATATCAAAATCTGTAGATGTCCAAGTCCCTTGTATAAAATGGCACACATAGAACGATGCCTACAGTCAGCCCTCTACATCCATGGATACCCAACCACAGATGGAAAAGTGCTGTTTTTGATCCATGGTTGATTGAATACATGGATGCAACCTCTGGGGATATGGAAAGCTGATCGTATATTTATTGAGCAAAATCCATGTGTAAGTTGACCCATACAGTTCAAACCCATCCTTTCCAAGGGTCAGCTGTTCATATCATGTTCCTATTTTAACAAACACAGAGCATGTGTATGTATATAAACTATTTTGTTTTAGTGGAATTGTGTCTGAAGCAGATTTCCAAGAATAAAGCTGAAACTGGAGACGTTTTAGGTGCCTTACCTGCCCAGTGTGCCTATGCCTATAGCTCAATGTATTATTCTTAGCTAATGTGCTACACGTTGTTCCTTCTGACCAGAAATTTTAATCAGAAATTATCTTTAATTCTCTCCTGATTCCTCTAATTTATACTTCTGTTGACATTCTTAACATCCCTATGTCTGTAGCTTTTAAGTATTTCATTCTACAATAATAACTGAAAAGTGTTTTTGGTGATAACAGATATTGCTGTTTTCATTTGTTGCAAGGGACTATTAATCTGTTAAACCATTGCAAAAAGGTAATAACAAAAATAATAAAAATATTTATGAAATTTGTATTTATTAGTTTCAAGGCTAGACTCTCTACATATAATAGATGTTAGAGCCTAGCTTATCCTGTCTATGCCTTCCTTCTTTCTTACAATGGAAAACTGCCTTTGAATAGCAATAGAAAAACTTGATCCCTAACAAAGTGTCCCCTTGTATCTACTCACCCATTCTTTCATTCAACCAACAAAAATAAAAATCTGGCCTGAAATCCCAACTGTTCCATTACTCAGCTGTGGGACTTGTAGCAGGCCATGACTTTGGCAACCTGCTTTCTCAAGGGTAAAGTATGTAAAGTGTTACCTACCTTACAGTGTTGCTGGAGGATTAAATAAGATTTTCATGACTTTTTACCTCAAAAGGTTGGAAATATAGTTTAAGTTGAGCTACTCTTTTTTGTCTGTTTGTTTGTTTGTTTGTTTTAATTTTGGTTCATAAAAGCCAAACAAATGCACTGTAAACTGTTTACTGAGGCTGACATTTGTCTTGAAAACTGGGCTTGCTCTTTGGCTATTCGAATATACTTCACATATTATGGAAATCAAATGATATCCTGGTTGAAAACATTTCTAACTAGCTTTTAATCTAACATCTTTATTATAATAGATGATAAAAACTATCACCTAAATAAATGAAGTTATGTGCCCATGATCACTTGCAAAGTAGTGGATGAGTCAGGAATAGAATTCAGCTCTCTTCATGTCAAACACAGAAAAATAAGATTACTTATTCCACTTTTATTTTCCCCAAATCTGTTAACTCATGCCTTCTTAAACTGTCTTACATGGAAACTTTGTAGATAAGGTATCAAAAGAAAAATGCATAGAATAAAAGAAGACTGATAAACCTAATGTTCCTTTTTTGCATGGTTTACTGAGAGGGCTATTCCCTCTTCAAAATTGCCCCTGAGGAAAAATAGGTCAAAGATATGAGATCAAGAAGGATTTAGTTTTTAGGAAGGATCAATATAAATAAATAATTAGAATTATATGACTATCACATGTGGGCTTCAATAAATTCAAGGATAGGCAAATATGTTGCTCTTAATTAAAAACAGCTATTTTATTGGCTTGAAATTCCTAGGAATTATGTACTGGTGAGTATCATGTTAGTAGAGAAATTAGGATAACAGAGAATAGAAGGGTGTCTCCAGAATAAGTAGCTCCTCCTAATTTCCAGCTGAACTCCAGTTCTATATCTCAGTTATGTATGTGATATTACCAAGTTTATATCACAAATTTTCACTACCATGCAGAGTTAATTAGTGAACAAGTGTTAGCATTGTCATATTTACTTCTAATTGCATTTATAAATAAAACATTATAAATTGAATAATGCTCTTCTTTTCTGTTTCCCTTTTTTAAACAATTTATTTGTAGTCTTATGCTAATTTCTATAAAAACCAAATGTTTGTGGCTTCTACAAAGCTTGGCATATAAGAGATGCTTAATAAGCTTCCTGATTCTAATTTGACAGAAGATCTTACTTTCTAGTGCCTTTTGAAAATGATATGTCATTTCTGATTTTGTCCTATTGTATAGTTTATCTAATTTTTAATATCCAGAATTCTAAATAATATTGAAAAAGTCATAAAATTAAAGTGGAACTGAGAGACAAGGTATTTTACACATTTTAGTCTTACTTAAATATCTCCATCCTTCCTTTGTCTTAAACCTTATCATTATAACTATTCCTTATACAGCCATTACTGTTGTTGTGTTCATGCCTTGAATATTTCAGTGAATGTGAGGAAAAAACAAAAGAGGGGAATCAAAGCTGAATAGGAAGCCTGAATTCCTTTGGTGGTGTCTTATCCAAATAGATAACTCCTTCATTCTAAGCTTTTCTGAAGCAAGGGGGACATGGCCCTCAAATGAACTTTCTGTACTCAGTGTACAGGAATCGTGGTGAACTACATATGAGATAATCCCCCTTCAGATATTTTTTGTCATCATTAAAATAGTTGGACAAGAGTCCTGATATTTAAGGCTACAGCAGGCAGAAAGGAAATAATACAAGGGCTTCTTTCCACCTAGGTGTTAAAAGCTAGAAGATAGTCTAATCTCAGTTTGACATCAAGTATAAGCCCAGTTCTTGAATATAGATTGTTCCCAGTTATCTGTACTTTGTTAAAGCCTACTGGTTATCTGACTGTAGTGTGCTGGCCTCATGACGTCTTCAAAGACCAGTAGGAAGCTGGGGAGCCAGAGGAGGATAGAAGCATTTGGTCTAAACTGTACTGAAAGGTCAGGCTGCACATGTATTTACATGTGTTCCTCTACCAACTTCCAAGGTAGTACACAATTTGAAGCACTGACAGGCCTGAAAAGAGATCTGTGCTTTAAGCATCAAGAGCCAGCAAAGAACACAAATCACAGGGAGTACCCTATGGTTCTATTATTTCAGTTTTTCTGATTGCTTGGATTCTGTTCCTGCGGGTGCTTTGTTCTCTGTTAACCTAATACAATGCTATCATTGAAACCAAACTTAAAACCAAGCTATAGTGTTACTATTGAGCTATCTGCCTACCCACTCATGTAATGGAATACTTGGTTCTCAGTTACAACATGCTTTTATTAAAGAGTCACAATGTTCTTTACAAATATTAACTCATTAATTTGTTCAGGCATCCCTCTGAGGCTCCTAGAAAGTATTGTTTTTCTCATTTTATAAGTGGAGGAAGAAAAACACTGGCACATTTTCCTAAGTTCACCCTGAAATGAGAGAGGCAGGGAGAAGAGAGGAACAATTACATACCTCTCCTGACATCTCATCAGACCCCTGGAGCTACAGCATTATTTGTTCCTTTGAGCTTGTCACAATCTAAAAAGGTTACATCTCTTAACACTCACTAATCTGTGATCTCAGGTGAATGATTTTAAGTCTCCAAACCTCAGTTTGCTCACATTTAAAATAGTGGAAATGATACACTGTATTAGGATGGTGGAGACAACTGTATTACATCCTATTTGTAAGCTGCTCAGTAGAGCCCTTCCCTGGTATACAGTAAGTGTAAGAAAATGTAAGCATTTCTTAATAAATTTAATGGTATTGAACCATATTTCAATATTCAAGGTGTCTAATTATAAGGTGGCGAATTACCCACCCACACTCACTGTTTGGGTCTACACAGAGGCTGATTTCCATTGTTCATCTATGTTAGTGGAGGAAGCATGCACTGGGGTGTTACTAGGTGGTATCTGAGATCTTCGTAATGTAAGCTCTAACATTACAAGTAGTACTATGTGGTGAGGCATTGTACTGAAGGATCACAAAAGTGCTTGGTACTTGCAAAGCTCTTTATAGTTTAAATGCACTATTATGTATTCATATTCTCATTTAATCTTCATAATACCCCTATGATAAAGACAGAGAAGGTGTAATAATCTTCATTTTGTATATGAAACAGTATCGAGCATCAGAGAAGTTAAGAGACTTTCTCAAGGTGACATTTTTAGAACGCTGGAACTCACACCCTGTTTTCCTGACTCTGTGTCTTTGCATCTTGCATTATCTATAATCATTCATGTTTCTGTTCTTGGTTGGGGACTATTAAAACACATTCTTAAAGATTTACTTTCCTTTTTAATGTCCCTCTTCTATGTTCTGCACACCTACTCAATTCCTCCTGCATCCATCCACAGAGCACAATGTTGCAATGCCCACATGCACTGGTTGAAGACCTAGAGAGAGTCTGAAAATTGGAAGGAACATTGCCGCCCCACCTCGGACCTCCCCTTCCTCCAAATTTTGCTGACATCCAGGATAAGCTGAATGCTGGGAGCAGGCACCATCCTGTGTTACTCTCTTTGTAGCAATGGCATTCTGAAGGGGCATGGGGTGAGGAGAGGCACATTTCTTACTGTGAATTACTCTTCAGATGAGAGCCGTTTTTTACTAAATCTGTGGTTGTGTAGTCATTCAGGTGGTGACTAATTGGGGTGGTTGTGAATAGGGTGGTAGCAGGAAGCTAATCTGTGAGGCTGAGAATGGGCTCTCACCTCACTGTAATTTACTACCTTAATGAAAGGAAGGAGAAAAGTGCCACAAGTGTTTAACAGCTAAGGAAAGTGTTTTAAGACCTGCTTTTTTTCCCCTTTTTTCCTTCATCAAGCTCCATACATACATCATTACAAAAGAGATCAGCTGCCATTCAGTTCGGATCACTTTGGCCAATTTCTTAAAAATTTAAGCTTGATTCATGCTGTATTTTCCCATTTACTCCAACAGATACTTTTTCTGTGTTCTTTAAAATATGATAAACACCATCAGCTAGTAGGGACATTGGATTTGTTCTTCACATCTCCCCAAGGCACTAAAACAAAAGACTTTAAGTAGATAGGAGTATTAGTTACTAGGTTGAGAGATGCGGAAACTTTCTTTCTGTTTGTCCTGAGAGGTAGCAGAAAGTTGAACTTAGTCCATGTCAAAGTCTATCTCAGCCCTGTGTTTTGGCCACTCATCCCGCCCCACAGTCTTTGCCTCCTGTTGATCAGTGGGGCAGGCAGCCTGGTTGTTGTAGGAACACATTGACACAGTTTATATGTGATTGTGGGCAAGTCACAACTGTACCCCAACACAGAATGACATGTGGAGAAGACAACACCCAGTGAGTGGAATCATCAAGGAATCCTGAAAAGAGAGGTTCATTGCCAGTTCAATTTCCTTTTTTATTCTTGTATTCAATACATGCTAAATACCATATAATGAATATAAGATAAATTGTAAAGCTTTGAACCCTTCTAGTAACTCTCAAACTTTTATGGGAGACATATAAGTAATAAGACAATAAATTCTGTGTAATAATAGATGAGAACTTGCGTGTTTCAAAGACAGAGAAGAAAGGACCCTAATTATGTCTGAGGAGTACATGAAGGTTTCCTGAAGGTGGAGACATCTGAATAAAATCTCAAAGAATGAGCTTATGAAGTAGATTCAGGAAATGAGTCCTTCTAGACAGTAGGATACGCAAATGCATGAACTTGTGAGGGAGCAGATCAAGTCCAAGGCAAACGGTTTGGTGTGTCTAAAGTAACATGTATCCCTGAGGCAGTGGTAACAAGTGTAGTCAGAGAACTGTGGAGATATAACTTTTAAGAGTCACCAGATGTCTCATAAAAATATTTGGATTCCAGTTGTGAGGAGAAGTAATCTGGATAATTTATTTTATTTTATTATTTTAATTGCATTTATTGGGGTGACATTGGTTAATAAAATTATATAGGTTTCAGGTGTAAAATCCTATAATACATCATCTGTATGTTGCATGTGTTCACCACCCCAAGTCAAGTCCCCTCCCATCATCATTTGTCCCCCTTTTACCTTCCCCTATTTTCTCCCGTCCCTCTTTCCTTTTGGTAGTCACCATGCTGTTGTCTGTGTCTATGAGGTTTTGTTTGCTTGTTTGTTTTGCTTAATCCATTCACCTTTGTCACCAGCCCCTGAACTCCCCTCCCCTCTGACAGCTGTCAGTGCAGTCTCTACCTATGGGTCTGTTTCTATTTTGTGTGTTAGTTCAGTTTGTTCATTGGATTCTACATATGAGTGAAATCATATGGTATTTGTCTTTCTCTGCCTGGCTTGTTTCACTTAGCATAATGCTCTTCAGGTCTATCCAAGCTGTCACAGAGGGTCAGATTTCCTTCTTTTTTAGAAGAGTAGTATTCCATCTTATAAATGTACCACAACTTTTTTATCTACTTATCTACTGAGAGATGCTTGGGCTGCTTCCAAATCTTGGTGATTGTAAATAATGCCACAGTGAACACAGGGGTTCAAAGATTCTTTCAAATTAGTGTTTCAGGTTTCCTCAGTTATATTCCCAGAAGTGGAATCACTGGGTTATAAGGCAGGTCCATTTTTAATTTTTTGAGGCATTTCCACCCTGCTTTCCACAGTGGCTGCACCAGTCTGGTTCCCAACAACAATACACAAGGATTCCCTTTTCTCCACATCCTCACCAACATTTGTTGTTTGATTTATTGATGATAGAGATTCTGACTGGTGTGAGGTGATAGCTCATTGCATTTCACTGTTGATTAGTGACAGTATTTTAGTTTAAGGGAATTTCAAAATCCATAAAGCTCTAGCATCTCATGGATGTTTGTAGCAGTTGGCAAATGTTTCTTTCTTCAGCTTGCTTCCTGTTTAAGCTGAGGTTGAGCTGCCCCATTTCCAGAACCTGGTTAAGGTGGATATAATTCATTTTTATCTCTGAACTGAAGTGGTAGACTCAATTAAATGGAAGGAACACACCAAAAAAAAAAAAAAAAACAACTTTATAGCCTTTGAAGAAATCCTTTTAGGGACTGAACTCAGACCATCACAGTGGAGCTAGGGAAGGGAGAAACTGGAGGGAAATGGTGGGAAGAGAAGAGTCAGGACTTTGAAGATGACTAATGAACAATTCGGATTCAATTCAATGGCAAAAGAGTGAATGATTATTCTGAGAACTGTAACCTGGCATGGGGGTAAGACAACATTTTCTACTCTGAAAAGGGAGAAGGCATGAGGAACAACCATGTTAGAGAAGAAAGAGCTTAGGATCCTATACTCAACTGAAATTGATGTCTCACACATAGTTAGAAGCATCTAATTGTCTCTGATGTTTTTATAGTAGTGTTCATGGTAGGTTTTGAATGACTGTTAGTTCAGTAACATTGGTAAAGGTGTCCTAAGTAACCCCTAAAGTTCCTTAAAGTTTTATGCAAGAAAACCTTGTAGAAACAAGAGAGAGGGGAGCTATAAGTTTATGCTGGTAATAAAAAATTATAAATAAATATTAATAATATAATAAATAATTATAATGAAATATACTATGCACCAGCCTGTGTTCAGCTTGTTACAAGTATTATTGCATTGAATTCTCACCAGTGTAAGAGGGAGTTAGCCTCATGATTACCATTTTATAGGAGAAAAATCTTAGAGCCAGTAAAGCGAAATTATTGCTCAGAGCCGTAGGCTAGCAAGCATCACAAGCAGGATTTAGACCAAGGCTTTATTATTTTTTTAAGTGGAGTTTAAGTGTGCGGGGCTGACTCTGTCAATAATAACCCACAGAGAGTAAGTCAGCTTGCCATGGTGAAGATCCCAAACAAAAAGCCCTTTTTTTCTAAATTATTTCTTTAAGAAGTCTAAACTTGTTAGGGCAGTGAGAGCATTTGCAATGATAATTCTGTAGGTGAAAAGAAGGAGAAGAGAGTCAGAGAGAACAAGGCATTTTTTCAGTCTCCAAAGACTTCAAAAGCTACTGTCACAGGTTAAAAGGGGAATATATGGGGAATATACATGAATTAAGAGTTTGGAGGAAAGAGCCACCCTTGAAGCAATCTGTTAGAAAAAAAAACCACTCAGGTGATTCTGCAGGTGCTCCTACTAATGCAGGATCTTCGCTTACTAGAGATACAGCTGAAAGTGGCCTCAAGGTTGTTCCCACAGGCTCTGCCCCTGGGATCTGGGTGCCCAAAAGGAAACACTGGTGGCAGGCTGCTTTCCTCAAAAGGGAGAACTGTGGGATGGTGCCTGGTAACTAATAAACAGCATCGGGGACAGTGAGAAATACATGAGATCTTTCCAGAAAAAGTCCAGCCATTATTAACATAGTGAGTACGGTTTACACAACATTGATATGACCTGGCAGCCAAGGAGAGTAGACTGGAATGCACATGCATGAACAATGACGACTTCACTCTACTAGTCAGTGGGGGCAGTAGATACCATTGAGTGAGCACAAGTACTTTGAGGCCATCGTATTCAAAATGACTGAGCAAGGAGAGCAACAAATCTGCACCAAGTTTTGTGTTAAGTTTGAACATTCTTCTGCAGAAACTATTCGGATGATTTAGAAGGCTGCAGCTATGGGAAACTGGTGATTGGCAGCTTCATCACAAGGCACCTGCTCATGCATCATGTCTCGTACAGAGTTTTTTTAGCAAAACACTGTATATATAATGGTCTGTTCAGAAGGTATCCAGTCATGTACTATGAAAAATAGAGACATTTATTGAAGAAGATACAAGATACAAGAAACATTGTATGTAGACAATGATGCCTCAGTCATCTTCAGAGTAGGTACCTTGGGATCTCACAGTTCTCCCAATAATGAGCAGCTGCCCTATCATATTTTCCTGAATCTCATTGGTGGTCTAAAATCCCTTCCCTTTCAAAGGTGATTTTAGTTCGGGGAAAAGCCAGAAGTCGCAGGGTGCCAAAAATGGGCTGTAGGGGGTGCCGAGTCACCTGATTTGATGTTTTACAAAAAAACTCTGCATGCGACGTGATGTTTGTGTTGGTGTGTTGTCATTATTAAGCTGCCAATCACCAGTTGCCCATAGCTGCAGCCTTCTAAATCATCTGAATAGTTTCCTTAGAAGAATGTTCAAGCTTAATGCAAAATTTGGTGCATATTCATTGCTCTACTTGCTCAGTCATTTTGAATGTGATGACCACACAGTACATTTGCTCACTCAGTGGCATCTACCACCCCCACTGACTAGTACAGTGAAGTCGGAGCTGTTCACACATGCATATTCCAATCCACCCTCCTTGGTGGTCAGGTTACATCAAAGTTGCACAAACCATTCTTGTTATATTAACAATGGCTAGACTTTTCCTGGGCAGAGTATTTATGTGTGTGTGTGTGTGTGTGTGTGTGTGTGTGTGTGTGTGTAGTGGGAAGTAAATTCTTAAAAGATTCCCACTTTTTCTGAAGTGTTCTTGACAGTGAGCTTTCAAATATGATGTCAAACTCCACCCCGTCTTTTTCCTACCAGTGATCCTTTTTTGAAAGACTTAAGGTGAGGGAAGAAATGTGCCCCTATATCTTGGCCTAATTCAAAGCCAGGGAATTCTGTTTGGCTTCCAAAATTGATTTCTTGCAACAGTTTCAATTAGTTAAAAAATTCTTCCTCCTTTACTGTAGGAAAGTGTGAATGCCTGAACTGCTATCTTCATTTGAATTCATGGAAGCAACAATGCACTTTTGAGAAATACATGTGACAGCCAGGGGTTGAAAGATTCTGTAGAGATGTGAGGTTACTGCAGTATATCTGTGAAAATCTATAGCCCAACCTCTGGTCCTTTAGGGGGGAAAAAGTGAACTTTCTATAATCAACATATCCAGTGGTGCCATTATTTTTCAGCACAAGGAAGCAAACACATGAATAAAATATTAGTGGTGATTGTAAGAGCATTTTCTAGTTTTTTAAGTCTGTTATCACTTTAAGTAGCTCTTGAGCAATACATTCGGAAATTCACCAAAGGCATTTGTGGACGCCTCTTTTTTTCAGGAAACGTGTATGCATCATCCTTAATTGAGACTTAAAAGAATGTATTGGAAAGTGTTTGGCCAAAAATGTGAGACATCTTCCTCATGTTACACATTAAAAGTTCACTTTTCCTAACTTTCCTACCCCTGTCTTTCTCTTCTTTCACCCTTCAACAAGATATATTTGTGAAAATGAATGTGTTTTGAGAGAAGTTAAAGAGAAATGACAGTGGAAAGACAGGATACCTGGTGCCTGAGCAGGAAAGGTGTGCAAAAGGAAAGCAGTATTAGAGGGGGATTATGAGAAAATTAAACAGATAAATTTACAAGAACACCAAATAATTCTTTCCATACATTTCTTTATCTCTTCCCATTTTTCTCTTTGAAGAGCACGAGCCCTGTAATTCCTCTCTTTGTCTTTCTTGTCCTCCACTGAATCTCCAGGACTGCTAAAACAAATCAAATCAAGAATTAACCTTTTAAGCATGAAATATATCTCTTTGCTATGCTATGTGTGTCCTCTATAAATCATTCTGTGGAAGAAATCTGGGAGATCGGCACTGCTCCAATTCTCAGGTGACTACACGGGAAATGCTAGCAGCAGCCCCCCTCATTTATTGCAATGACTTTTCCCTGGCTGAAATACTGTTTGCTACAGCCTTGGGTAGAAACAAGTGCTTCAAATAATTTCCTCATGCAATATACAGAAACACCACAATTATAAAACTAGCATAGTGGCAAGGTTATAGGCCCAGAGGAAAGAATGGTAAAACATAATTATTTGAGAGTAATAAAGTAATTCCATGGCCGACAGCTGTTGAATTTAACTAAAACTAAATTTCAAGGGAAAATACCAAGGAAGCAAGGCAAACCCAGGCTCTTAGCACCTTTTCCCACCTAACATGACCCAAGGCTGCTCCCTCTACAGGTCTCTGAACTTCTGGTTCCTAGCCACCTCATCACTCCTGGTGACAACACTCATGAAAATAATTGTGGCGGCGATTTGCTGCATGCCTACCCTGAGCTAGACACAGGGCACTGCTACCTCTAATCCCTGACTTAACCCTGTATTTTCAGCACAATAATAATCAGTGTCATTGTACAGAGGCATTAATAGCATGTACAAGTTCACACAGCTAGGAGTTGGCAAATCCAGGATTCAAATGCAGGTCAGCCTGATTCAAATGACTCTACTCTGGCCATGACTCAAAGGGAGAGTGGAACCAAAATATAGGTCTTTGATATCCTTCCAGTCTCTTTAAGGAGTTTTGCTCTACATTCATACTCTTCAAAAAGGGGGCATCCCAAGAGGAGAAGAGTATGTTCCTCTAAGGTAGTGCTTCTCAACCTTTTCAATATTATCATACCACCCAAAGAGCTTTTTAAAACAAATTTTTGCACTCTGTAAAATTTTAATACAGTAATGCACTGTATAGCTTCTTATATATGTCCTGTGAACCACAAATCATTCTAACAGCTGGGATTTTTTTTTACCCCTTTCAGGATGGTATTGCCCTTGTTGAGAATGTGTGTCTTTCTAACGTGACACAGGACATCACTGAAGCTCTCCTTATATTCAAAACACCCAACAATGATAGCACATGTCTTCTCCCTCTCCTAGATGAAATAAATTGTGAAAAAATCACATTGGTGAACTTCCACAGTAGGTGAATTTAGTAAAGAAGGGCAACTAATGCATTCTGAGCACTTGCAGATTCTTCAGATGAGCACATCGGATACCAGAAGGAAAAGCAGGCAAGGTTGCAGTCGTAGAATCAAAACCACTGCTGGCCATTAATTATTTTTCTTATAATTATTGATTGATCTATAATTTGATTGTAGAATCCTGGCTTTTATACTGAACCTTGGGCTGAACTACCCAATTAAGAATACAGGAATACAGGCTCAAAGGAATCCAAACACATGACTGGATTTACTGAGAGATAGAGGTGATTCTTAGCAGAGGGGCCAATTAAAAACTCCTGAAAAGTGTGAAGAGACTTGGATTTAAATTGAATTAGCCTTCATTAAGCACCCACTACACACCAGGCAATGGTCTGAATATTTCTACATTATCATATATCTAAATTTCACAATAATTCTATGAGGCAGATGGAAATACTCACATTTTACAGTCTAAGAACCTGAAATGCAGGCCAAGATGGAGGCATAGGTAGATACACTTTGCCTCCTCTCACAACCATGAGAAGAACAACAACAAATTTAAAAACAAATGACAACTAGAACTACCAGAAAATTGAACTGTACAGAAGGTCAACGACTGAGGAGTTAAAGAAGAAATATTCATCCAGATTGGTAGGAGGGGTGGAGACAGAGATGGGAAGCCGGGGCATTGTGGATGCAGCAAGGCAGTGGCTAGAGGGCTGGGTGGGAGAAACGGCAGCTGGTGGTCCTACATTTGCATGCGGATAAACCAGGAAGAACAACAGGGGATCAAGACAGGCCATGCAACCCAGGGTTCCAGCATGGTAAAAAAAAAAAAAAAAAAAAAAAAAAAAAGCCTCAAAACCTCTGACTATAAAAACCACTGGGGGTTGTAGCAGCAGTAGAAACTCCCAGCCTCAAAGTAAATTTCACTGGAGGGACCCTGTGGGACATACACAAACTAACCCACCCAGGAACCAGCACCAAAAAGGCCCAATTTTTTGTGTGTAGCAGAGAAAGTGACTGAAAGCTGCCCAGAGCTGGACTAAGTGGCATTGTTTCCTCTCAAACCCCTCTCCTACATACAGTGCCACAACACAGCCACAAAGGTTGCCCTGCCCTGGCAAACACCTAAGGCTCTGTCCCTTACAATGTAACAGGCATGCCAGAGACAAAGAAATATGACCCAAATGAAAGAATACATCAAAGCTCCAAAAATAGAACTAAGCAATGAAGAGATAGCTGACCTATCAGATGCAGAGTTCAAAACACTGGTAATCTGGATGCCTACAGAATTGATTGAGTATGGTCACAAAATAGAGGAAAAAGTGAAGGTTATGCAAAGCGAAATAAAGAAAAATACACGGGGAACCAACAATGAAGGGCAGAAAACCAGGATTCAAATCAACGATTTGGAGCAGAAGGAAGAAATAAATATTCGATCAGAACAGAATGAAGAAAAAAGAATTCAAAAAAATGAGGAGAGGCTGAGGAAACTCTGGGACAATTTTAAATGCTCCAACGTCCAATCATAGGATTGCCAGAAAGAGAAGAGGAAGAACAAGAAATTGAAAACTTATTTGAAAAAATAATGGAGGAGGACTTCCCCAATCTGGCAAAGGAATTAGACTTCCAGGAAGTCCAGGAAGCTCAGAGAGTCCCAAAGAAGCTGGACCCAAGGAAGCACACACCAAGGCACATCATAATTACATTACCCAAAATTAAAGATAAGGATGGAATCTTAAAAGCAGGAAGAGAAAAGGGGAGAGTTACCTACAAAGGAGTTCCCAAAAGACTATCAGCTGATGTCTCAAAAGAAACCTTACAGTCAAGAAATGGCTGGAAAAAAGTATGCAAAGTCATGAAAGATAAGGACCTATGTCCAAGATTACTCTATCTGGCAAAGCTATCATTGGAATGGAAGAACAGATAAAGTGTTTCCCAGACAAGGTAAATTTAAAGGGGTTCATCATCACCAAGACTTTATTAAATGAAATGTTACAGGGACTTATCTAAGAAAAAGAAGATCAAAACTATGAACAGTAAAATGACAACAAACTTACAACTATCAACAACTGAACCTACAAAATTTAAAACAAAAACAAACTAAGCAAACAACTGGAACAGGAACGGAAGCACAGAAATGGAGATCACATGGAGGGTTATCAGTGGGGATTGGGAGCAGGGAGAATAGGGGAAAAAGCCCAGGAAATAAGAAACATAATTGGTAGGTACAAAATAGACGGGGAGGTTAGGAATAGTTTAGGAAACAGAGATGCCAAAGAACTTATATGCATGACCCATGGACATAAACTAAGGGGGAGGGGAGGCTGGAGGGAAGGGGGCTGCAGGGTGGAGGAGAATAAAGGGGAGAAAAGAAAAGAAAAAAATGACTTGAGAGATGGTTTTGAAACCTAGTGCTCAATTATGGTATTAGCTATTTTCCTTTGAATATTATTAATTTTGGTTCATCTACTTTAAGGCCCTTTTATTAGCCATGTATATATTTATAATCAATGTGTTACCCAATAATTTTCACTTTTATCATTATGACACATCCTGTTTCAGTTTTAATACTCTTTGTTTTAGTGTCTGTTTTATCTGACATTACACTTGGAACTCCAGCTTTCTTATGCTTACTCTTTGCGTGGTAAAATTTTTCCCAATTCTTGTCCTTTCAATCTGTATCTTTATCTAGAAAAGTTATGCCTTCTGGACAGAATATAGTACAGTCTTGTTTTTTTACCAATTCTATTAATCTGAATATTTTTAGAGGTTTTTATAACCTTTTAATAGGTTTTTTTAGATAATTCATACAATGTAATTATTGATACATTTGGATTCCACTTTACCAGTTTATAACTTGGGATTCTTGTGTGTGTGTCCTTCCTGGTTGTTGTTGCCCCCTGCCTTGGCCTGTCTTTTCTTGCCTTCCTTTAGATCACTAGACTACTTTCCCCATCATAGTCCTTTAATATAAAAAGAAGACGACACACTTTTCTAGCTTATCCTTAAACATTATGAAAGCCTGGCATAAGAACAGTAAGTAGGTCAATCTCGTTTTAATAATCATGTTTATTGTTTCTTTCTACTATTAAAGTTTGATCATTTTTGATTAAAAAAAAAAAGAACCTGAAACACAGCAGAGACATTAAGCCAGCGTCAAACATGCTTCAATAGAATCCCAAGTCTTACTTTATTTTGGTTGCAGTCATTCTCTACCTTGTACAAACCTGATACATGAAAATACAGTTTTATACAAAATTAGACATTGTATAAACATAAAATCACAAATATTGGCATAGACATTTAAGAATTACATCAGCCCTGGCTGGTGTGGCTCAGTGGATTGAGTGCCGGCCTGAGAATCAGAGTTACATGTTTGATTCCCAGTCAGGGCACATGCCTGGGTTGCAGGCCAGGTCCCCAGTAGAGGGCACATGAGAGGAAACCACATGAGAGGAGAAGAAAGAAAGGGAGTTTTTCTCCCTCTCTTTCTCCCTCCTTTCCCCTCTGTCTAAAGATAAATAAATGGAATCTCTTTTTTAAAAAAAAAGTTATCTTCTAAAAAAAAAGAGAATTACATCAGACATTTAGAAAATTTTACATTAAACTGCACTGTTACTTTTTAAATAAATAACTTTTGAAAACCATACATTTTATTTATTTTATTTTATTTTATTTTGAAAACCATACATTTTAAGCATATCTATAAACTGCTGACAATAAGGAAAAGTAATTTTTTATTCTCTCACCAAGCCTCATCTATTTTCTTAATTTCCTTTTCTTTTATCTGAAACTGTCACAGATCAAAACTCAGAACAAAGGAGCTGAATAAAAATTACTGTGCTTGTGTGTGGGATGTAAGCTAATAAGAATCTGACTTAAATTGGCTATAACGTGCAAAATTTGGGAAAAATAATTCTAAGCGCTCTGCTTATTGCTCAGTCTGTGGAGAGCAGTACACTGTGCTTGGTTATTCTGAATTCTGTGTGTCCTGACCAAACATCATGCAGAATAGCTGCTTAGAAAAGCAGAGATGATTCATGATTGGCCAAATGCTTAATAAATAAATAAGATATGCCAGGCTTGTGCTAGTCACTGGCCAAGAATTATATAATTACACAAGAACCCCTACCTTCAAGAAGCTACAGTCCAGGTCAAATTAAACAAAAGATACAAGTTAAACAAGAAACACATCAATGAATATCTACTTACAATGTTGATAAATATTTGAATGAAAAGACCAGGGTGCCTTGATAGAGAATAATGGTGGGGGTGGTGTGAGCCACTTAAGAAGAGTCAACGTTAGTTCCGAGGAGATGAAACTTGTCTAAGGATGAAAATTTGGCCATGAGAAAAGAAAGGAGATGAGCTGAAACCTAAAGGATCAAGCAGGCTCTGAAGAAGGAATGGGCTCGGCATATGTGGGGAAAGGAGGCAGGCCCAAACGTGTGGAGTGCTTTGAGCAAGGCGAGAGTCATATGAGGGACCCTCAAGGTTCTAGGAAGACCGTCTAAAGCTACAGTAGGTACAGAGATGGGATCTTATTCTAGGAACTGTGGGGAAACTTTACACAGGCTGAAGCTGGAGAATAGCAGGGTCTGCTTTACGTGCTTAGAAGGTCACCTTGACTGATCCAAGAGGGAGAAGAAGGTAACATGATATCAGTCATTAATCTATAGGAGTCAGCATCCAGACACAATGCATTGGTTGACTATACGAGTGTGGGAGCCAAGGCAAATGGAAATGACCCCAGGACTGATCATTGATTAATGTGTGAGGAAACAACTCCTGACACCTCTACCTAGTGAGGAAGAAAGGACCACTGTAATGACTCCAAGGGTGGCCTGTAATTGTGTAGACCCTACCTTTACCAGGTCTGTTACTGTGTATCTGCTGTCACCTAGTTCACTTTGGCTGCACGTACTCTTTTTGATTCTCTTTCCCTTAAAGGCAATTTTTTTGTGTGTGTGTGAAAAAACACATCCATATAGGTATTAGGAATAGAGTTAGAGGAGAGAAGTATAGATGTTGATTTGCCCTGTGGCTATTTCTTTTTAAACAGTGTCCCTAAATGATATTATATTAGATGATTAAAAAAAAAAAAAGCAAAGTACTTGATTCCTCTTACCACAGATTTGTAACCTATAAAATAAAAAATGCTTCCCTTGGTTGGGCATTATCCCTCAAAGTGAAAAATTATTGGTTACATTCCTGGTTGGGGTACATGCTGGGTTGTGGGTTCGGTCTCCAGTTGGGCAAACCAACTGATGTTTCTCTCTCACATCGATGTTTCTCTCCCTCTCTTCCTCCCTTCCTTCCCCTCTCTCTAAAAATAAATAAATAAAATCTCTTTTAAAATGGTGCCCATTATACTAGGTGAAGTAATGGGAGAGATGAATGTAACAGCCTCTCCAAACATTGGTATGCTAGGTATGTTTGCTAAGAGGTACATTTGGCAGAACTGTACTGTCAAAGCAAAATGAAGCAGATGACAACTCTTGGGTCAGAGATATCCTCTGATTCCCCTGGGGTCTCCAACTGGTTTGTACTTTCCCGGCAACAGCCGGAGGTTCAGCCTTCACCTTCATTCACCTTCACCACTATAGCCTCCTCAGTGCCCCACTCTGGCTGACGAGAAAGCAAGCTAAGTCCCACTTTGAAAGCACTGAGACGCGCTGGCAGCCTAAAATGTGACTCCTGCAGAGATTCTGCATTATGACAGAAGACTCCTAAAGCCTGGATCCTTAACCTAAGAAATATACCTGTCTAGTGCTGAAATGAGAATGCCATTTGGGGGCAGTAGTCTTTTGAGCAGCCATCTAATCGAGCTGCAGAGTCAAACGGCTGTTCCACATGCCTGGGAGGCCAGCGCTGCTGCTCAGGGCTCTGAATGGTTTGTTTTCCGTTCTTGCTTAGGTGCTCAGAGATGACAGCAGCCCCTCAGTACTGGAAAGGGGCCAGCAGTCAGTCAACCAGCAAGTATTGATTAAACAGCCCAGAGTGTGTCGCCCTCTTGAGGCTTGGTCTGGTCGCAGCTTCTGTTCTTTTCTGTGAGCCATGCTTTTTCTGACACGACTTAGCTGAGGGAGACTTTTCATCCTGAATACAAATGTTTGGGGTTAAAATCTTAAGTTTCTCCAGAGTAGATTGGGTGGGAGACCAGCCTCGCCTCCTTGTCACACGCACTCTCTCTGGAACCCATTAAAGACCAGGGAGAGTGCTCGCGGAGGCATGTGGAAAGTTAAGAGGTAGAAAGCAACCGAGGTAACATTTTCTAAGAATAATGTTGAAATCATGATTGGGAATAGAAATAAATATGAATTGGTCTCTTTTTTTCTTTCATTAAATTATCAGTACAATTTCCTGACTAGCTGGGATGGTTTTGGGGGTCGGTAGGTTGGATCACCATATTAACAGCCATGTTTTATACTCTTTTTCAAATGTTGTGAAATTATTCTTCTCACAATGAGTAGATACAGCTGATACCTGTCATCAGAACTATACTCGGAATAGGGCAAGCTCAAAACAAGAAAGCATTGCTTTACAGTCCATGGTGATATGGGCAGGGCTTACCCTCCTGAACTGCCGGGCGAATAGATTTAGGACTGATGGCTGACTGTCACAAGTGCATTGCCCCTTGAGAGCAAAGATCTCCTTGCCACTGCTGATGTAAGTGGAGAGGAGATGACATATCTTGGTAAGGATTCTGACCCTGAGGTGCTATGACACGAGGGTCATCCCAACTCAAAGGAGAGAGTACACCCTGTGAGTGAGTCAGTGCATGAGTGTGTGCATGCATGCATGTGTGAGTGTGAGTTTTATAGCGGTGAGAAAGAGTCTGAGTAGAAATAAAAATATCCTGCCCAGGCAAAGAAGTGCTGGCAAAGATGTCACTCCATTGACTTGATACAATTTTATTCAGCGTTCCCCATGTTTTTCCTTAATGTTAAAGTTGCCTACAAAGTATACGTATGATATATAAATATTTCTCACACTTTCCTTCTTTTCTGTCAGGTCCACATATTGAAGATTTTTTTTATCTTTGCTATCTTTCAATCTGTTGCCTTCTTTCAGTCCCTGATGCTGGAGTTCCTTATCTAGGTAACTTTAATGGCCTTCCAGCTGATTTGCTGACCACTGGGGTCACCTGCCCCCGCCATACGCTTCCATGACTGCCCAAGTGATTATTCTGAAGCCCAGATATTGTTGAATCCGTTTCCACTTGAAGTCACTAAGTGACTTCTAATAGCTTTAGCTAATATTTAAAACTAACAATAATGGCTTTTATTGAGCCCACCTATGTGGTAGACACCATGCAAGACATTTTTACATGAATTTGCTTACTGAATCTTCACCATTTCCTTGTTTTAGGTGCTAAGACTACTTTGCATTCTTTAACAAAAGGAGAAAGTTATCAGATTCAGAACACCAGGAGATAAAATTCAATCAAATGGTGTTCTCACATCTTTTTAGTTTTAGCCAAAAATGATATTAAACAATATCTAGGTACCCATGTAACAAGCTGAGACCGATGCCTTGTATCCTATATCTGAGTCTTTGGGATCGATTCCTAAGAGAAATTTCTTAAAGGGCTTGTATGATTTTACAAATAAGACACATTGCCAGATCGCATTCATAGAGGCGTGCAATTTATATTCATGTCAGTGATGTTCAAGTGCCTTTTCACTCATCCCTTTGTCCACATCAACTGGTTGGGTTTTGCCAGTCTGATAAACGAAAAATAGAATCACCTTGTAGTTTTGATTTGTGTTGCTCGTTACCTGAAGGAGATTATATAAAAGGAGAACCTGGCCAATGGTCTCCCAGTGTAATTGGGAAATAAATTCTATTATTATTCACCTCCTTATGCAGAGAAAACTGAGTCAAGTCACTCTCTAGCTTAATTATTTAACTTACTATCTTTAAATAACTATTTAGTAAAGTTTCAGTGCTTACTTATCGTATTCAGCATTGCATTCAATATAGACCCACATGGGCTTCAAAACCTGCCCTCCATTCACAAGCTCCCTACGTACACTGTGTCTTCCCTACCTCCGAGTCTTGGCACTTGCTACCTTAACTGTCTGGAATAGGGCCCCTCATTCTCCAATGAACTATTTTCTTCATATCCTTCGAGTCCTTACCTAAACACCAACTTCACCAGGAAGGCTTCCCTGATTTGAATTCCTCTCTCTGTTTTAAGAACGCCCTCTCTGACCTTGAGCCCAGGACTTAGTACCCTGAATTATAGGTTTGTTTCAGTGTATGATCTTTGGTGGCAAAAGATCCTCTTATTTGACTTTGTTTTTCAAGTACTTGGCCCGAAGTCTGGCACCTAGTAAGTGCTAACTATATGTTTGTTGATTCAACTGAAAGAAAGAATGATTGAATACAACAAACTAATTGAATATTCAAAGAAAGAAAAATAAAAGATAAATCTTACATATTATAGTTTTTCAAGATGATATGGTGCTACTTAATTGTATTTTTAAATACAATTTTATTTTCTCAAAAGCTTTATACTTCTCAGAAGCTATTACTTAAGGTATTCTGGCTTATTCATCACTTGAACAGAAGACAGAGAAACGGTTTTATATTTCAAGGGTTTTCAATTGTCTTAGAGGCTTAGAAGCCCTCTGAAGGGCCTTAAAAAAGCTCATGGGGTGAAGGGCTTTATTTCCCTTCTCCTCCAGACTCCTTCTCAGGCCCTCATACTCACCTCCCTGTTTAACCAAAGCAAGGCGTCATCTATCTTATATCCTGGAACCCTGTGCAAACTTTTTTAATAGGAAACGTCCCTTGGTTCTAAAATCTTTAGAAGAGAAGGAAGCCCAGGTCTTTAAATCAGGATTTTTGGGTTCTAGTCCTGCCTCTGCCTTGGACTGACTTTGTGACCTCACACTAGCCATTTACAAATCTAAGGCCCACTATTTCATGTGAGACGAGTCCTTTGGGTTAGAAGAGGCCAAACTACCATGCAGTTCTAGATCAATATGTCTGTTTATATCTATGTATTATATCTAAAGGTCTAAACTTTCTCTTGTTTTAAACACTATAGTTAAAATTTCATTTTTTATTCACCACTTGCATTACAAATCTCTGCAATGCTCTCCATCCCGACGGTACTTTTGAACACACTATTAGCTTCCAGTGTGTAACGTATAAGAGCAAGTTCCTTGTCCTCATCTTCGAAAACTCCCATGGGGGATTCTGTACCAACCAAACCCTTTTTCCTCCTTGGTCCTTATGTGTGCACTTACCTATCACGTGCCCTTTGATAGTCAGTTACTCATCATACCTCCTTTATTTTCTTATTTGTTCCTCTACATTTGGAAATTCTTTGCTTTTACTTTATTTGTTTACTTTTATTTTATAACACTCTACCAATTAGACACAGTCCATGAAATCAACTCCATCTGACCATTTAAGGGACAGTGGTCACTACTTCATTCTTGTGTTACTCATAGGTCAAAATATCCTATCATGATAGATCTCATTAGTATAAAAATATATATTGTTAAAAATTACTTTTATGGAAAGTCTCTTTATTACGCAGATCACATTGATCATAGACTACGGTCTCCTTGAGGACTAAATTTGTCCATTTTAACTGCTGCATAAAGCATACATTGAAACATTTATGTGAACATGAGCATTTATAGCTCTCTTTGTTTGGAATTAGAGATGCTTCCAAAGTAAAATATGATTTAAAAATTATCCTCAGATACAGGCTACACACCCTGGCCAGTGTGGCTCAGTTGGTTGGGGGCTGTTCAGCAAAGTGAAAGGTCATGAGTTGGATTCCCAGTTGGGACAACATGCCTGGGTTTGCTGGTTCAGTCTTCGGTTGGGGCCCGTGCAAGAGGCAACCCTGATTGATGTCTCTCTCTCACGTTGATGTTTTTCTCCCTTTCTTTCCCCCTCCCTTCCTCTCTCCCTAGAATCTTTAAAAAAAAAAAAGTGGTTAAATAGAATACAGGCTACTTTAGATTCTTTCCTATTATATCTCTTTCCCTGTAAAGTAAGAAAATCTGTTATTTTGTGAATATCAGTAATGCACTTGCAAAAGAAATACTCTCTGCTTAGTTACATTATCCTGGAAAAGGAGAAGTAGTCTGTGGAGTAGGAAAAAAGCCCATTTCCTTTGTTCTTCTGTCATTGTTGAAAGCTTGTAAAATTAAAAAAAAAAAAAAGAATCTGTCTTAAGGACAGCTTTCACTACTTCCTTTTCCAAATCTTGATCTTTCTGCAACTGCTTGAAAAACATTGGGGCCTAAATCCTGAAACAGACCTCAGTGGCCAAGTCCTCTGATGTGACACATCCCTATTAATAAGCCCGGTGGCTCCACGCGGCAGCCTGGTTGCTCCAGCAGATATCTGTCCCTCCCCCACCTTCATCTAATGAGCAGACTCTTTCCTTTATGTAGGACACCTCAAAGGTGTCACTACCCCTGCACCGCTGCCACCATGGAGAAAGGCTTTCTTGCTCTCACTTTTTTCCATGAGGGTGATACCTCTACGCCTTGTGGGGGAAATTACTCTCTGAGCTGAAGCATTCTGCCCCGCTGTATGGCACCCTTTTTGCTTCTCACAGACCAGCAGCACTTCCTTAGATACTGTGTGTCACCACCTTTTATAAAGTGGGAGCACCTCCCCTTGTTTTAATACTTACTAGTATGTTAAGTTCCTGTCCTTAAAATTTCAGCAGCACATCTGGTGTGAATTGGCTAGAGACAGTGTAGCCTAGCAATGCAGTGAGAAGAAAGTTTTTCAGTAGGAATTTGCCCTCGATCGTTTTTAAAAAGTCTATATTCATCCTAAGAGTTTCATTCTAACACACAATGACCTGGCAGAGTAAATAAACTCCCAAAGCCCTGTAAACATACCTGTGTCATTCTTCTAATCCCCCCGACTTTGGGTCTTCGATAGATGGAATAAGCCCTGAAATCCTCTTGTCTCAGCATCCTTAACGCAGGTGGCACAACTGGAGGCAGAATGTCATTAACACTGGCTCCCCTCACCGCTATCCTTACTCTCTTAATGTGAAGGACCCCTCTGATTTTGCAGATTATTTTATTCTAGAAGTTTATTGTTCACTGGTAAATCAGGAAAGAAAACAGTATTTCACACACATGCTCTAAATCACACTATTAACCGAGCCAGATTCTCAGTGCCATTATGCTGGTCTGCGGAGTTCTGATTACAACGGCAGTGTGAAGTGTGTGTGTGGAGAGGAGGGAGAAGGTGGAGGAGGAGAGACAGACAGAGATGCGTGCATACACATACAGAGTCCCGTCTCACCAATATTTGGTTTCCCAGACCTTCAAAACGCCTAGAGAAGTACAGACACGGAGATATTACTGGGAAATGATTTGGATTTTAATATTGAAATTTTTTTGAAAAAATGTGTTCATATAGAGAGAAAACTGTAAGGTAGGAAAAAGGTAAAATTACCTTTTATAATTTCTTACCTTTCGTGGATGGCAGATTAACCAGTGTCACAGGCAGGGGTTGAAGTTCTATTTTTCTTTGTTTAATTTCCTTTTCACTGTGGTTCTGGAACTTTCAAAGGAACTTACTTCGGTCTGTTTCAAGGAGGCTTCAAATTGCAGGCAGTGCCTCATCTGTGGGGTTTGGGCCTGCAGTCTCCTCCCTATTGGTTGCCATGCGGTCATTTGCTCAAAAGCTGATCAGGATAAATCTCCAGGGGACTTTCTATATGTCTGATGCAGAACCAGGCTGAATTTGTATCTAGCTATTGCATTTAATCACATGGGAATATGTTTACATCCCTCTGTGTTTCTTCTGTACAAAAATCAGCCTAGGAGTCGATGCCTGCAGAAAGCATTTAATGGTATTTCTCCAATAGTCATTGTGATACTGAGGGTTCCAACTGGCCTGTGTGTGGTAAATTTTTAAGATAATGAGGTTTATTTTACCTTCTGGGCAGTGATGTATCAAAGCTTTGTTTTGTGTGTGTATGTGTGTATTTTTTTTTTTTAATGAGAAAACTCCCAGAGGCTCCTTCTTACTAATATTTGGTTAAGGTTCTAAGATGTTAATTATAAACAAAGGCACCCATAAATCATGATTTGGGCCTCCTTGCCAGTCCAATCATAAGGACAGAATTTTAATTCTTAATGTTCCAAACACTTAGATGGATGTCAACAAGGCACCCTCCACACAGTATTTTCTACCCTAGACCCCTCCGTTCCAAAGAACTGTGAACCATAAATGCAAACACATATAGGATTGAGAGCAAATAAAACTGAGGCACTTATTGTTTGAGTTAATACTCAACATTATATGCAACATGCAATTGGTTCTCATTATTCACATTAGCTATGTTCTATAAAACTGTCTTAAACACTGAATTAGAAAACACTGAACCACTGCTCCTAGGGTGAACACAGGATGAGGGCCCTGCAAGCCTCTGGTCACAACATTTTCTACCTGTCAATACATAACCTTGGTTGAGGTATTGCTTTTTAAAGACACCTTATTGAATAAATTGTTTTTTCAGTAACTCTGAACTCACACCAACGTCTCTGCAGCATATGCATGAATGAAGCTTGTCTGACTCGCGTTCCCTGTCTTGCACTTAGGAACAATGGACAGCACTTCAGCACTACACTGGGAGGCCACTTGAAGCAGCAAAATTACCAACGAAAACCCCACAAAATTGTGAAAAATGTGCTAAGTAAGCACAAAAAAAGATACTTGTTTATAGTATGGGAACTGAATTAAAAGGTGACTCGGAACATGTATGTGCACTGGACATCTCATGTTTCACTGTTCTGTGCGTGTCCATGAATGACCTGAAAGCACAGCAAGTATGGATTTGGGGGATTACAAATAAATTCTGGTGAGTAGGAAAGTTTGCAAGTAATGGGATCCCCAATTAAGAGGATCAAGTGTAACTTGCAATTTAGACGGAAAAACCAGACAAGGCAGGCTCCTAGAGAATAGATAATCTCCACATCCACAGACCTGCATGATCTGGTCAATCTCCTTTATCTTCCAGGAAACACTTCCAAGAGACAGAGGCTTCTCCAAATAGCTCGGGGCTCATAAAGAAAATTCATTAAGCACTACAGACAACAGGGTACCTAGAGCTATCCATTGTCTGGTGGATATGTGATTTAACCTTGATCTTGCAGCAGTAACATCCAGCTTTTAGCTGTCTAAAGTTCCTGCTTCATACTTAAATGTCTAAAATTTTGTGTATCATTGCATTTCAGAATTGGCCTATTGCTCTCTTAAACCTTGCTTTTCTTTCCTACCTGAAATAACCAATAACCACACCTGTTCTCTGTGGCTCTCTAGAAAAGCATCCCCCAGCCCCTACCCTTGGCAGAGCTTCACCCTTCCTCAGTGCATTGGACAGTGCAGGGGTCCTTTCAAGCCTGTGTGTGTGCGTGTTAAAGATAGAACTATGTACTTTATAAGTAGATATAATAAAGAGGATAGTAGTATTTGCAATAAATAGCTATGAGATTTAGATTTATTTTAATATTTAATATTTTTAAAACACACAAATTCCAAGCAGTGTAATTAATTGTCCCTCATGTTAGTAGCTCAAGTAGATGTAAAAAATTTAAGTGCCCTAAAAAATAATGATGTGCTCGAAGTTCCACCCAGTAGTTCTAGGTGAAGTGCAGAGTTCTTCACTCTGCTCTATTAGCCTCTAAAAAAGATAAAGAGAATACAGAATCAGAGCAATTAGTTATCTTAACAACACTCCTTTTAAAAGAGTAACTTGTTTTTCTCACAAGATGGAATTGTTTCATTATACTTGTCTGTAAGGCTCAAAAGAACTTTTATAAGATTTCAGACTTTCCAATAATAATTCTTTTCAGAATTTTAGCCTCTGCTAGTATTTCTTTTGAGTGACCTAAACAAAATAAACATCAGTTTCCTGGTGCCACTAGTCTTATTAAAATCCATCTGTGACTTTCTGTTTCTAATACATCTAATGAAATTGTACTGCTTGGAATTTAGGTTTTATGCCATCTCATCAGGGTTATTTCTTCTTTTCCTCTAATACAGCAGTTCTCAAACTTGAACAAGCATCAGATTAACCTGGAAGGGTGCTAAAATGCAGATCCCTGGGCCACAGCCCCACAACTGCTGACGTAGTAGGCCTGGGGTGGCCCCAAGACTGTGCATTCGTAAGTTCCCGGCCATGCATGCTGACACTGCCGGCCCGGAGCCACCACACTTTAAGAACCACTAACCCTACCACAACCTATCCACTCACATTCTTTAGTACAATGCCTGCAACATTATAAACACTCAATAAATGCTTACTCTAACATCAGTTTAATTTCCTCACTGTTGAATATATATGCCATTTTCAATCCTGTCTTCACTTAGTCGACCACACCTTATAATACGCTATTCTTATCCAATCTTTGCTTATGAGGAACCATCTTGACTCAGGTAAAATTCCAATCAATTTTCTTTAAAACTTTGAAGACATCAATAACTCTTCCTTTTCGGAACACACGCTGACCCATGCTGTGTTTTCATTATATATTGACATAAAATTGTACTATTTTGTTTCCTTGGTAAAATTCTTTTTCCATCTAAATGAGGAGGGCTGAGGCCTTATCTTGCACATCTGTTGTATTATACACATTACAATGTCCAAAATAATGATTGAATGGGAAAGAATGCAATATTTGCTTTTAGGCACTCAAACATGCACCTATTTTTAAAGTAGTAAAGAAACTCACAGAACTATATATTTGGCTAATAAGAGGGTAGACATTGAGAGTAAACACTCAATTTCTCTTTAAGTTCTAAAAGAAGACTTCAACACAACTTCAAAACTCAACTTGATTCCCAAATTAAAATATACTCTTTTACTTGTCTCTTTCTGAAAGAGTGTTTTGCATCTCAAATCCTACTGAACCTCTTTTCTTCCTTATATTTAATATATAATATCTATCATATATATGATATGCAAGGTCTGGCAGAAGTAATGCCTGCTTGACTGCGGTTGGTAGGGTAGTAGTATGGGTGTAATAATTTATAGTTTTAATTTGAACATTTCACCTAAAATGTCATATGTTGTGCTTGAGTATGATATTGTTATGTTATAGAATTACATGCTTATGATGCTGTAATAAAAGATTTTGTAATAAAAAGGGGTGCTACTTATGCCAGACCCTGTGTATTATATATATCATAATATAGCATATGGATGATACCTATGTTATATATATGATGCATCATATATGATATATACATTGCATAGATATATCATACATGTGATCTATACAGTGCTATATAGGTTCAATTTGCTTCCCAAGCACAGGACTTGAAGGAAAGCATTTCAAGTAGACAACTATTGCTGAGTCCATGGCTGAGAACTAAATACTATTAGGATTTGTGGGCACCAAGCAGAATTTCATTAAATTCTCCATAATTTTTTAAAGAAGGCAGGGGTTTCTAGTAAAGGAGCTTCTTAGACTGTTTTTCGTGCTTCGAGCCCTCACCTTTCAAAGGAGCTGCAAGAGCAATGACCTGACGGATTAAGACACTGCAGCTGACTTCCCGTTGACTTTGTGCAGAAGAGAATTACTTGAACTCCATTCACTTTTTCAGACACCTCTCTAGAAGTAACTTTGGTTTAGCAGAAACTATGAATTAATTTGTTTGTGAATTCATTCAGCAGACATTCATTGACAGCCTACATGTACTGGGAATTACAGGAAATATTTTAGAGGAAAAAGAGATGCCTCGAATATAGATCCTCCTTTCAATCAGTCGTGACTGGTAGAAAAGGCATGTCCATAAAGACCTACATTTTGAGGGAGGAAGAATTAAGTGTCATTAAGAGAGGCTCGGTGTGATGCACGTTGAGAAATGGAGGACACTGGGGAAACACACAGCAGAAGCTTCGTTTAGGTTGGGCCAGCAAGGATGCCTACAGATGCCTGCCGCTGGGGAGGTCAACAGCTTTTGCCAAACCAGGCCACTCTTCACTCCTGTTGAACTCTAGAAAAGGGGGCCAACAGAGGGGTCAGGGTAGAGTGGCATGAATGTGGAAAATCCCTTGGTTCAGTGTGATGGGCAGCAGGAAGAAGGTTGGGGGAGCTGCCTTGTGCCAGTTTAAGGAGTGCTGCCAACATTAGGCCTCAAGGCCAACAGGTTTATGCCAGGTATAATAGGAAGGGAAGTAAAATGAATCGATCTGTGCAGACAAGATTAGTCTGGCAATAGAATATAAATCGAACTGTCTATAATCTCACTTCTGACCTCACATCTATAATTTTGATGAATTGGTATCTTTATAGACTTTTACCCCTCCTGGACCTTAAGACCTGCAGAAATTTCTTGAGCGGTACTGCTTTCCTCAATGACAGTGGGCTCTAGGGCCCATGACCACCTTAGTGAAAGGGCTTGTCTAGAGGGATACAAGGTCAGGAAAACAGATACGACTTTTGCAAGGAAGACTAGGGCTCGGTTACATGTATACCTCATGACTCAACAGGTATGCCATGGACTTTCAAAAAGCATTGAAACCAAAAAATTCATAGGTGTCAACGCTCTGCAAAAACATGTAGGTTCCATGAGCAACAGTGATTTTTGTCAGGCCCCGGTCACTCCAGATTGTCACCTGGAACTGAACCTGAGAATGGTGGAAGTCATGTCGGCACTAGGCAGATATTGACCTACTGCAAATAACCTCAACTCTCCCCAGGAATGGAGACCACCAAATAAATATTTTAGGCATCCTATATTATGAAGTTATTTGGTGAGATCTGGAAAGTTTGCTATTTTAGCTTTATGTTAATGAATTATGAGTGGTCAGGGTATACATCCAAAGTGAGAGAAAATATGTACTCCTAGAACACACTAGGATTTCCCTCTCACACTATTTTGTACCTGAATTAAGATAAGAAGTTATCAAACCGATACAGCTACTATCAATGTATTTACTCAACTGAGAAACTCTAAGTCAGCCTTTTAGTTTTTCTTAATTGACATGGATATGGAAAAGTTAGGTAGGTTTTTAAAATTACAGAAAATAAGTGTTTATTAGATCTGCCCACACACATAGACAAAACCAAAAAATCACCCTATTTGCTCTTTAAATCTAATACCTTTCATCACACAAAAGCTGTTGAGTTTTATGTATGAAATTTTTTTTATACTTTTCAAAACTGTGTGGGGCTGTTCTCTGTTGCAGCTTTTAGATTTGCCTGCTTACTTTCCCCTACCTCCCAGCACCCTTTTTATTTGTGACCCCTCCCTGAAGATGGCTTGGGGGTCACCTCTTTCCCAAACGGGATGTTTGTGCAAAAGCAGAGCAATCGCGCCCTCAGCTGGCCGGAGAAGTGATGACAGTTTGAGATTCCCTGAATTTGCGCTTAGCAGGCAGCAGAGAATCTGTTCTGATCTGTGAAGACGTGTTTTTCTTGTGAATTCTAAAGTTTAACAATTTCCCAAGGCACACTCATCATTGTAGATATCATTACTCCTTCCATGGTATTTTGGAATTATCAAAGAAGAGACGAGAGATACACACTGAGCTCCTCAAGGAATACTACTTACCACAGGCATTTTCCAGACAGCCTGCTAAATGGAGTCGACAGAGGTTTCAGTTCTTAGTAGGCATGTTGCAGGCCCGTGATAAAAATCTCTGAAAAGAATAAGTGAATGACTCGTAACTATTTTTCATGTGTCTCTCTAATTCACCTGTCTGCTTTTTAGGGGGAAATCAGCATTAAACTGATTTAGTACTTTCTAAATCTTAAGATGGAAATAAACATTTGTATTGCTCCTGACATCCCCTGAATGGAAAAGGATGTAATTTCTCACATTCAGGAAAGATCCTGAGAATACTGACTATGCGTAAGGAGCGCAGGGTTTCTGCTTGCAGTCCGAGGGACCCCTAGCAACCCCTTCCACGGAGGGGACGACTCCGAATGTGCAGTAACAGTGGCAGCAGCCAGATCGCTGCCTGTAGCCTCGCGCTGTTTGGAAAGAGAACCATGGGCTCTTTCTTTATGGGCTAACTGGGGGTAACTGGACTGTCATTAAGAGCCGCCAGACATGCATAGTCTCGGGTGCTCACATCAATAATCTATCAATTGCTATTTTTTTTCTAAAAGCCATTCATACCTTTCAAATGTCACATGTATACCTTAATTCACACTGCTGAATTGTGATGCGTTCATTTGGGCTTACGATGTTTTCAACTAATTTAGGCAACAATTTAGTGACTAAGGGGAGAAATGCGGTGGTAGATGTGAGGGGGGTTGGACCCCCAATTAGATATGTTTCCCTAGCAAGACAAATGATTATGCTGCACCATACAATTGGCCCTGAGCTGTGACAGCAGTGACCATGTTGTCGCCAGTCGCTGAGGACCTGCTGCAACCAGTCCTGACCTAAATCTAAACTCATACCCTCTAACTGGCCTTTTTTTTTTTTTACCTGAAATTCAGCACTTTGAAAATAAATATTTAAAAAATGAACAAAACAACCTTATCATTTTCCTGGTGAATTCCCTTCCCTTCTTGACTTGTCTGTTTCTCATCATTTTTTGCAGTAATGAATTCATTTTTAACCACTTTTCTTTCTTGCATCTATCATCCAAAAAGATCTCTACGCTATATTGATTCTTCTCAAATTTTCTTCCCATCCTCACTTTTCCATTCACACTACCTCCAGTATCATTCCTTCCTGGCCCATAACCAGTTTGTGCAACAGCACTGCAACTCAATGCCTGCTCTGGTCCCTGCATTTGGCAACTCACTCTTACTGGATGCTCACCAAGTACTGAATGAAAGTCAGTCTTCTGAAGGTGGCTTTCCATCTGTCCTAGAATCTTGTCTTTGCTGCCAAAGTTCCCACTCTGTGATCTCCTAAGCGAACTTGCTCCTCACGCACCTGTGTGTTAGTTGGATTCCAGATTTGTGCCGTGTGGTTCTCTCTACCAGAAATGTCTTCCCTTCTCCTTTCTTCCCTTCACCGAAACTACACCCACCCTCCAAGGACACATTTACATGCTTCCTCCTTTGTAATAACTTCTCTCAATGCCATACCAAGAAAGAGATCCCACATCCCCCTCATCCCGCCTACTTTACCAAAAAAGGGTAAGATTTGTTGTGCCTTACATATGCTGCATCTTATCCTGTGAGTACATCTCTCATTGTTTCCCCGAGGCTGTATGTCTTTGAGGCCAGAGACAATGGCTCATTCATTCATCCTGATATTCTATTAAATAATTAAACATTTAGTGCTCTTTAAATCTGAAATAACTGTTTATGTTGTTAATTTGAACCTACTTGTTCAGGGAAAAAAATACACTTACAGAGAAAATACTTATATTTTAACTTATCCTTTATATAAATAAGGAGTTTCAACTAAATACCTTGCAGAAAGATATACTGGCATCTTATACAGAAAAAGGTTTTTAAGAGTGAGCTAAGGCAATTCTTTCGGGTAATCGCTTTAATGAACGGGTTAAAATCAAATATAGTTAGTATATTGCTCACCTTTTGATTGTTCTTAAACTTGCATTCTAAATTATATCAAGAGCAACCATGCAAGTTTAGCAGACCCTTTATAAACACCAAGACCATATCCAAAAGTCTATTTTGAAATATTTGAGATTAAATTAATAAAATTCTTCTGCACTATATGTCTCACCTGAACTGTGACCTCCTTGGAATATTTGAAAAGAATGGTGGTAAATACCTATCATTTAATAAATATTTACTGAGCAACCAGTATATGTTGGGTACCAGGGAAGCCATGGTTAGCCAAACAGACAAGGTCCTTGTCCTCACAAAGCTTTTTGGGAGGAATATGCCTTTTTTATTTTATTTTATGTCAGAAATGCCAATTTTGGAAACTATAGAATTGTTTTAAAAAGAATCGAGGGATGTAAGCTGGTTAACTATATTTTCCTCCTCTGCTTACTTCTTTCAAATTAAAAAAAAAAGTGACAGAGAACAATATAATGAAAAAAAATTTTTTTTTCCTTTCACAACAGGAAAAAGTAACTGGGAAAAAAAAATAAAACTTGTTATCAATATTACCAGAAGACATTACTGGGTGTCTTCTGGTCGAGTACATGCATTACAAACCGTATTCTTTCTCCCTCTTTTCAAATCATGTAACATACCAGTAAATACATCTTGGATAGATGGAGAAACTAAATAGAAAGCTTTATAAAAATTGGAATTTAGAGTTGAAAGGGACTTCTGAGAGCATCCAGTTCAACTACCTCATTTTTCCATAAAAGGAAAGAAAATTCAGAAAGAAAATGCCTTTCTCAAGGGTTTGCAGTGAATTAGCTGATCCCAGACCAGAAAAAAATCTTCAAACAACCTGTTCAGTTCTTTTCTTCTCTAAACGATATTGTTCCTGACAGCTACTTTTTCCCCTTAGTCACTGCACACAAACATTGTTTTTCATTTTTACTATGTCAAGCATACTTTTGCAGCCATTGTAAAGTAACAAAAATATTGTCCATACTACTAAGAATCTCACAGCCTAGAGAGTGAGTCTGTCTATTATAGGGCATGTTGATAAATGTTATAATAAAAGATTGCATAGGTTTGTATGGGCGCAGAATAGGAGAGAATTTGACACACAGTGGGAGGGCTAAAGAAGGCTCCGTGAAAGAGATGAAACCTATTCCGGGACCTACAAAAAGTAGGTAATTAATCATTACTTTCTTGAGAATAACGGCATAGGGAGATACTCCAGACAGAGGGGACACATGCCCAGAGCCCCAGACTGTGATGTGACATGGCAAAGCGCACAGGACATGAGGTCTGACAGGCAAAGAAGAGACTCAAGGAAGGTGAGGGCTAGACCATCAAGAATCTTGGATACTTTTCAAAGTAATTTTTTTGGTGTTTTGTTTTTTTTTCCTAATGATGATAAAGAACTTCTGAAAAGCTTTCAGCAGGGAGTGATAGGTGTATGCATGTCAAATGATTAAATCTTCATTTTCAAGAGATCATTACTGTAATAGTATAGAAGACAGAGGTTGATGGCACTGAAGTGCAAAGAGACCAAATAAGGGATTGTGACAATTCGAACAAGTGATGATAAAAACTCAGTCTAAATCTCACCCTTAGTACTCACATTGACACACACACGCACACACAAAATGCAGGCATAAGACAAACCATTCACAGTGGGAATCCACAGATCCTTAGCCTGGACCTGAGCTTCAGGAATACGTAAGCCCCTGAAAGTGAAGACACAGTTGGTGCCCATAGGTATGTACAGTTTACCGAGAAGATAGATACAAAATATTCTCAAAGGGAAGTCTCCCCAGTTTTTTAAAGGCACTAGAAGCTTGAGGGAGTTTCTCTAGTGCCTAACTCTCCACCAAGGGGAAGCCAGTCTTCCTGGATAATTGGGTCAGGGCTTCACATACAAGAGAAATGATTTTTTGAATCATGCCCCTTTTGGCTGAAAACCATGTAGTAGATTTGTAATTCTGCAGAAGCAGTGGTAATTACCATGGCTCTCTCAGCACAATTTTAGTAACAATTCATACAATTTTAGAAGTAGAGTCCTTCAGTGGTGAGGATGAGGAAGCAAGGAGAAATTACCATTTGCTTGGCTTTCCTTGGTCTGATCAGCAGGTGCTGGGATTTCTGGGATACATGGCAGCCGCAGAGTTCAGTTTATCTTAACTTTTAAGAGGATCATTGGGGTATATTCTACACTGCTATAACTTTTTTATTTGTAAGGAGCTATGTATTCTATTTTTTCTACAATACAAATGTACATACCTATAACATTAATAAAATATTAACATCTTGTTCTCATCCTTTTTTGCATTGTGACTTTTTCATAATTTAAATGATCTTTTCTCTTTGAATATCTTTATAAACTGACGGCATTTCACACATGCAGTGCATCCAAAAAGGATTCAGCTTATCGCAAACTAGACATTCAGACACCCTTGAAGCAGACTCTTGTTCTTTCAGTGTCATCGCTGCTATTTTCAGGGGGATTTTTTGTTTGTTTGCTTCTGGTAACCAGATATTTCAGATGCATTTTTCGTTCTCCTATCCCAAGAAATGGAATCAGCTACTCTACATGGAGTCCAGGCTCCCTTTAGTGGAGATTAGTATCACAGAAAGGACTACAAAGTTTTATTTCAGAGGTCATAAGCTTCTGTGTTGTTGTTGTATTTTTTAATAATTTACATCTTGGCACTAGCCTCTACTTTTACAATATGTGGTTTTATCAATAACATTTTCCTTTATGTCTTCTAACTTTCTATAAATGTCATAAGACAATGTTTGACATGTATGGAATAGGTGCTTAATAATGTTGCATAAACTCTCCTGAATCAAGGAGTCAATTGTTTTTATAGCAGATAGACCTACCTATGTGAAATGATGCATCCGAATTTCCCATTTATCTGGTGACAGTTGCTGACTATGGTCAATGTGAGAAAAAAGTAACCTTGGCCAGCTGCCCAGGCCTGGGGGAACCTGCTAGCACCAGAGGCAATGATTAGGGTCTGTTGGCGAAGGAGGTCTGTGTCCCCTTGATACCATGCTCTTTTCTGTCGTAAGGCTGGAGTTTACTCTCTTCTGGTTATGACTACTATAAGAGTCCTTTGTTGTTAGGTTTTGAATCTAAACCCAAGGGAGGATTGGAACAGGTCCTCCAGGTACCTTTTTAATAAAGCACAGCCCTTCTGGGCAGACAGAGCCTGGGTTTGGCTTTGGTCTAAGGGTGTTTGGGGCGCTGGGTAGCCATTCCTAGCTCACACAGAGATGGTAGAAATGCAGTACTAAGCTTAGTGTCCTATGTGTAGGGTCATGCATATGTACCTACTGTCTGCCTAATCTCCCAGTTCCAGAATTGCATGTCCAGATTGGAAATGACTGGCTAGAATAAGAAATAGATGCAATCAGAATGCTATGTGTTTTAGGAAATAGCAAAGAAAGTCAACGGCCTCAAAACAGTATACCTTAACCTGGAGTATGTACTGTTGCTGCATAAATGGTTTATAAAGTAAACTGGTAGGAGTATTCTATTTCAACATCTAGATTGCCTGATCCTTCAACAGAGAACTCAGTGAAATGTGTGTTTCTTTGGTATCATTACATAGTACTAAGTATTGCATACTGGATACTGCAGACATTTAGGAAAAGATGCCAACAGAATGATACAAAACACATGGTGGGACATAAACGCTACTTTGCCAATGCAATGTGTTCATTGATTGCTTATTCTATAGCAAATCCTCAGTTGTGGAGAATTGTGACTCTAGGGTTTTAACATAACTTGTTTTCATGTTTTAGAGAAATAACAACTATTAATGCTGAGATGTTGCCTTACTTTGAGTTTAAATAATTGTGGGTACACATACATTTATGTTTATTTACACATATATGTTACACATATATGTATGAGGTCTATCCAGAAAAAGTCCAGGCATTGTTAATATAACAAGAACAGTTTGTGCAACATCGATATAACCTGGCAGCCAAGGAGAATGGACAGGAATGTGCATGTGTGAACAGTAAACAATGATGACTTCACTGTACTAGTCTGGCGGTGGTAGATGCCACTGAGTGAGCATGTATACTATGTGACCATTGCATTCAAAATGAATGAGCAATTAGAGCAACGAATCTGCATCAGATTTTGAGTTAAACTTGAACATTCCTCCATGGAAACTATTTGGATGATTCAGAAGACTGCAGCTATGGGCAATGGTTGATTGGCAGCTTCATCATGACAATGGGCCCACTCTTGCATTATCTCTTGAGCAGTTTTTTGGTGAAACATCAAATCACCCAGGCAACTCAGTACCCCTACAGCCCAGATTTGGCACCCTGCGACTTCTGGCTTTTCCTAACACTAAAATCACCTTTCAAGGGGAAGAGATTTCAGACCATCAATGAAATTCAGAAAAATATGATGGGGTAGCTAATGGAGATTTGGGGGAACTGTATGAGGTCTCAAGGTGCCTACTTTGAAGAGGACTGAGGCATCATTTTCCTACTTACAATGTTTCTTGTATTTTGTATCTTCTTCAATAAATATTTCAATTTTTCATATTACATTGCTGGATGCTTTCTGGACAGACCTCGTATATACTATGTAAATTACAAAACAATATTTCATAATGAATAACCAACCCAAGGACTGGGATATTGCCCAAATTTGCATGCACCTATATGCTACTTTCATATCTCATCCCCTTTCCTCTCTTCGATGATAACCATTTTTTGAAATTTTATATTTACTCTTCATTTGCTTTTTGATAAAATACTTATTTTATATCTATATCAGATTATTTTATATATATCAGATGTGAATATATATACACATGTATATACTAAAATAATAAATTAGTTTGTCTTACTTATTCTTAAACTTTATAAATCATATTAAATATATGTAGTTTTATGGGACTTTTTGCACTCAGCATTATACTTATTTATTTCTCATCAATGTATAATATTTCATGAAGTGAATGTTCCACAATTTTTGTATCCATATTTGTCAGCGAGCATTCGAATTCTACTACTTCCAGTGTAAATGTTATTAAAAAGTCTTAATTGACTTTTTGCAGATAATTTATTATTCTCACTTTCATTTGAAAATGACAGTGTCTAGACTCTGAATCTACTTTTCTCCAGGTGTAGATCTTGACACTGTCTCGAAACTGATCCTAACGGTCGACCTATTTTTTTTCCTCCCTGGAAATGTGCTCTCGTCAGCTAGCTTTCTGGCCAGTTGCTTATTCCCCATAGTTGCGCAGTGAAGAAAGGCCAGGTGTGATGCACCCTTGGTGGTATATAGGGCAGCCTTTCTGGAGAAAAATGTATTAAATCAAAGTCTGAAGCATCTTTTTTTCAAAAGATGTATTTGTCACCTAAAAAAAATTCTCCTTCCTTATGGGTCGGGCCAATAATAGCCCTTTGTCAGCAGCAGGTGGATATTTTTATCTGTGAATCTGCAGAACATATGGAGGCGCTTCAGCTCCCAACTCTGCCCCCTTTTTCCTGGAGATGGTGGGTTGGCTGTGAAAGAAGATGCACTTGAGTACGTCGGCTGTTTCTGTGAGAGCGTTTTGGAAACAAGTGTTTACTTGGAGCTTGTACAATCTATATAATCATCCCTGGCAGTCACATCACCATCATCACTGTTTCTGCCTTCATCGGAATTGTCCATAAGCACGAGTCTTAAGTAGTTTTTCTATTCCTGGACTGACCCTTTAATGTTGAACTTTAGATATAATTCTAGGCATTCGGTCACACTCAAAGTTGATTCTTTAATAATACCATAATGTTTGCATATGAAACATTATTTATGAAAATATTGAATGTTTTAAATAATACCTTGGTCCTCTGATAAATATAAGTAGATGATATCATCTAATATAAAAATGTAAAAAACTTTAACAGCAACTAACTTTGTTTCCATATTATAAGCATGACGAGCAATAGCATGACTTTTTCCTTCTTGAGTTAACTGATAGTAATCACAGGTTTAGAAAAACTGAACAAGTGGTTTTTACCCATCTATGAATATACTCTATAAGCAGAAATTATTACAGTAGGATTACTGTTTCCAGGTTCTAAAATTGTGTTTGCAGACACATCAGCACATGATTAGAAAACACATGCGCACATACGCCCACCCGCTGCACGCTGTTGCTTTGCCTACACCAAGGGGCAACGTACCTCACTGCCACCTCCTTGAATAACATTTGATGATACCACCAAATGAGACCCTCCCATGGTGCAAGAAAGCTGTTTAGGGGAGGACTGGGCTCGAGAGTACATATTCTAAAACACGCAGAAAGCTGTCCTGCCACATAGCTGCTAAATATTTCCTGGTGTTTGTTATTTTTTCCCTTTTAATGCTGTACATCAGATAAGATGCTAACACCAAAATTCGGAAATTATGTTCATCCCAGACACTTAGAATTCAAAAAAGTTTATTTTGCTTATCCACATGGCATTGTGACCTATATTGGAGGTATTGCCATGTGGTTTTATGGGAAAATACAGTCCTATTCCAAGCCTCACTTTCCTTAAGAAAAATACACGCTCCTTGCCTGCCTTCCCATAACCTAATCTACAAATCTGCCTTCACCCAAAATTAAATTTTCTGAATCTTAAACCCCTCCTCTTTTTGAGAGTTACAATTCCATCAGTTATTATACACATGATCTTCTAAATCTTCACCCATTCTCTTTTTTACTCTCTTTCCATTAGCATTTTAATAAATTCTGCCTGAACAAGGTAAGCAAATGCAAACTCCTAACCCTACAATGCCATTCCCTCAAGCTACAGTCCTGCCTCATGTTGTTCCCCACTCATTATTGGCAATGTTCTCCCTAAAATATTATTTGAAATTTGAATTAGGAGTGATTTCTTCCCTCCCATTCTTTTTCCCTCTCCAACTTGGCATACACCCAGGCATTGCATTGACATGTTTCTTGCTAAATTCACCAGTGGCCAACATGTTGCCAAATTCAAAAAACACTTTTCAAATCCTGAGTTTATTCGACCTCTAAGAGCCTTCCAGCACAGTTGCTTTTGCCTTTCTCCTTGTAGCCTTGTCTTCACTTGGCTAATCATGTCCCATTCCCATGATTTTATTTTCATCTTTCTGTCTGCTCCTCAGTTTTCTTTGCTAACTGCTTTGTGTCCCCCACAACTTCTAAATGTTACAGTGCCTCGGACCTCAATTCAGGATCCTTTTTCCTTTTTGTACCACATTGCCTTATTGGACCGTCTCACCCACTTGCCTGCTTTTTATAGGCCACGTGTAAGCCCAAACATTGCATTCTCTGCAGTTGTCTTCTGAGCTCAAGATCCACAATTCCAGCTTTTATGTGATATGTTCACTTGGGTACAGGGACTCACCTGTAGATTAGAGGAAAAACTGCTTCAGTATCGATCTCCATCAACCACTGTGTGAATTACATGAGTTTCAAAGCTCTGAACTATTTGGATAATTGAAGATTTCCACTGCAGGTAGATAGCTAGAAAAACTATGTAATTCTGAGAATAAATGACAATGACTTCAAGCGTAAAGGGAGAATGTTTTTCTCCTTGGTGCAACTCTACCATTTTCCTTTGCTTGATAGTCAGCTATGATGTTAATGGGATTGTTCACAGTTGATGGGCCCACTAGTTGTGGTGACTTTCTTGTATGCCCATGTCTTTCCTTTTCCAATGAGCAGAAGTTGTTTTATATGAGTTCTTCTAATTATTTTTCATTCATAGTTATTCTAGCCATTTGAATGTCCCTTAGGAGAGATATTAGCCTGTACCCTTGTCAGCCCTGAGGCTGAGATTGGCATGATGTTTCTGACAATGATCGTTGCATGATGAATATATTGGGAAAGTGGAGAGAAGGTCCGTGTCCTGCCTCTGGCTTCATTCCTGCTCTGAGGCATCTCTAGTACTGCTCATTGTAATCGTTCAATAGATGTTTATTGAAATAAACTTTACCATCTATCTTGGTTTTCACCTTTCCCTTTGTGAAGTGTAAACTACATATTTAATACAAACTTATTTTCCTACCTCATATCCCTTTTTTTCCACTCCCTTCTCTCAACCTTTTAAAATACACGGTAATGATGCTGGTTGTTACTACCTTCCATGATGGAATTTCAACATATACTCTGTTATTAATCCCCATACCTATTGTTAATGATTCTTCCTTTTGAAGCATGTCATTCCCTAACAAAGAGCATGACAGAACAACACAGAAAAATAAATATGTGAGGTTAAGACTCAGTCAAACCTAGAGAACACAGTTCACTCATTTGACCTGCCTTGAACAAATAGCAGAAATACAACTAAATCCATGAGGAAGAAACAGAAAATCTATGGATTAGTGTGTTGCCACCAAGACTTGGGAGTCCGTAATGTCTGGAGTATTAATAGCATGATAAGCAAGTCTGATACACATTTCATTCCTAGTAACTTTCTTTAAGAGATAACATAAATTGCACTTTAGAAATATGCCCTGTATCAGTGTGTTGCAACAGCAAAACAATAAAAACTAAACAAAAATTACATAAAAAGCACACTCGCTCACACATCAAAATAACTACCTACAAATGCCTTTGACGTTTGTATAAATGCAAATAGCTTTCTTTTATGTATTGAAAGTTTGTTTCCCCTCAAATTCATATATTGAAATCCTAACCCCCATTGTGATGGTGTGTGTGTGTGTGTGTGTTAGAGGGGTGTCTTTGGGGATTGATTAGGTCGTAAGGGCGAAACTCGTGGAATAAGATCGATGCCCTTGTAAAAGAAACAGGAAGAGGACCTGGACAGACCCTTCTCCAAAGAGGACATACACATGACCAATAGACATGTGTACAGATGCTCAATGTCACTGTTCATCAGGGAAAATGCAAATTAAAACAACAATGAGATATCACCTTACACCTGTGAGAATGGCTGTCATCAATAAACCAACAAAAACAAGTGCTGGCGAGGATGTGGAGCGAAGGGAACCCTCATGCACTGATGGTGGGAATGCAGGCTGGGGCAGCCGCTGCGGAACAGTATGGAGTTAACTCAGAAGATTAAAGACGTAACTGTCTTATCACCCAGAGATTCCGTTTCTGAGAATGCATCTGAAGAAACCCAAAACATTAATTCAAAAGACAAATACCATATGATCTCACTTATATGTGGAATCCGATGAACAAAATAAACTGATGAAAAAATAACAGGCATGGATACATAAAACAGACTGACAGATTATCCAAAGAGGAGGGCAGGGCTGGAAAAGATTAGCTGAAGAACATACACATGCATGGTCTGTGGACGCAGGTAACAAGGTGGTGAAGGCGGAGCTGCCTGGGTGAACAAAGGGGGAGAAAATGGGGAAGGTCTGTAATAGTGTAAACAATACAAAAACAAAGAAAGTTTCAAATAAAATAGGATTATACTCAAGAAAAACTAACAAAGTAGAAACATACCCACAGATAGATCAGACTGACAGCTGTCAGAGGGGAGGATGGTTGCAGGGGGTGGGGGTGCTGAGTAAAAAGGGTGAAGGGATTAAGCAAAGAAAAACCCTCACAGAGACAGACAACAGTACGGCGATTATCAGAGGAGAAGGGGAATGGGGGAGGTAGGAGAGGGTAAAGGGGAGGTAAATGGTGATGGAAGGAGACTCAACTTGGGGTGGTGGACACACAATACACTATACAGATGATGTATTATAGAATTGTACACCTGAAAACTATATAATTTTATTAACCAGTGTTATCCCAATAAATTAAACAAAAAAGAAAAAAAGAAAGAATATATGCATCCCTATGTTACTTGTAATGTTATTTACAATAGCCAAGGTAGGGTAGCAACCCAAACGCCCATCAATAAATGAGTGGTTAAAAAAAGCTATGGTAGATTCACATAATGGACTATTGCCAGTCATAAAAAGAATGAGATCTTACCATTTGCAACAGCATAAATGGACCTAGCGGATATTATGCTAAGTGAAATAGGTCCAACTGAGAAAGACAAAAAAATATAATTTCAATTATATGTGGAATCTAAAGAACAAAATAAACAAACAAACAATGTAGAAACAGACTAATAGACACAGTGAACAGACTGATGGTTGATGGAGGGCAGGGCGGTTGAGAGGCTGGGTGAAAAGGTGAAGGGATTGAGAAGTGCAGATTGGTAGCTACAAAATAGGGAATATAGTCAATAATATTGTAATAACTATGTATGGTGTTGGATGGGTGCTAAAAATATTGGGGGAACACTTTGCAAAGTATATGATTATCTAACCACTATGCTGTACACCTTAGAGCTCATATCACTTGAGGTGCTAATATAAATTTCTCTAGAAAACGTCTTAAAGGTTAACCGAAAGATTGGACCACAGACCTCATGAGGGCAGGAATGGCGTGACTCTCCATCTCTGAGTCACCCTTAATGCTTATTACAGTTCCTAATCCACAGCAGGCATGCACTCCATGTTTGTTAAATTCAGTCTAACGAAATCGAACACCTTTCCTTAAAATATTTTTTAATCCAGGTACAATTGTGTGATTGCGCTAAAAGAAAGATTCTGAAATAAATCAGTAGAGGCCTCTAGGGCTTCAAGATGAGTTGAATCTATAAAAGTTACTGAGGTTTGGTGTAAAAACCTTGGGTAGTGCGGGCGAGGGAAAGAATGCACTATTGTAGTGATTTTCTGTCATTTATTCCCTACTGTCTTTCTCCTTGCAGCCTTTTCAGTTTTTATATTTGTCTTTCTTAGGCACGTGCAATAACTAAAAGACAACCATTGAGTCAGACATCCTCTGCCACACTTAGACTTTCTGCCTCTGGAGGGAGTGAGAAGAGAACCCGGCACTGGTGCCTTGGTCATTTCCATAGCCTAGGCTCCTACCTACTGCTTAGTCAGAAGAGATACTGGGGAGGATTGCTCATTGGAGTAGAAATTATCAATATTAAGACAAATTCAACCTTACTATTTTAGTTACTACGAGTAACATTTTTCTGATTAAACCCATTGACCTTCCCCCAAGAGGAGGTAAGTGAATGAACCTGAAATAGCATTTGGTAATGGGAGAATCATACCTACCTTGCCAGAAAAAAAGAAATGTAGATATTGATGTATGTTTTCTTTTTAATTTTCACAAGCCAAAAAATGCCTATTATTTTCTTCTTTTTTTAATTCCCTGCACCTCTTCCCTCATTGTCCCCCCACTCCCTACCCACTAATAACCCTCCATGTGATCTCCATTTCTGTGACTCAGTTCCTGTTCTAGTTGCTTGCTTAGTTGGTTTTTGTATTTGGTTTTATTTTTAGGTTCAGATGGAGATAGTTGTGGGTTTGTTGTCATTTTACTGTTCTTAGTTTTGATTTTCTTCTTTTCCTTAGATAAGTCCAACATTTCATATAATAAGGGCTTCGTGTTGATGAACTCCTTTCACTTTACCTTACCTACAAAGCACTTTATCTACCCTTCCATTCTAAATGATAGCTTTGACAGATAGAATAATGTCAGATGTAGGTCCTTGCCTTTCATGACTTCGAATACTTCTTTCCAGTCCCTTCAGGCCTGTAAGCTTTCTTTTGAGAAATCAGTTGTTAGTCTTATGGGAACTCCTTTGTAGGTAACTGTCTCCTTCTCTCTTCCTGCTTTTCAGAGTCTCTCCTTATCTTTAATCTTACATAATTTACTTATGATGTGCCTTGGTGTGTTCCTCCTTCGGTCCAACTTCTTTGGGACTCTGAGCTTCCTGGACTTCCTAGAAGCCTATTTCCTTCACCAGATTGGGGAAATTCTCCTTCATTATTTTTTCAAATAAGTTTTCAATTTCTTGCTCTTCCTCTTCTCCATCTGGCACCCCTATGATTCAGATGTTGAAATGTTTGAAGTTGTCCCAGAGGTTCCTAGGACTCTCTTTCATTTTTTTGAATTCTTGTTTCTTTATTCTGTTCCAGTTGCATGTTTATTTCTTCCTTCTGTTCCAAATCATTGATTTGAGTCCTGGTTTCTTTGCCTTCACTGTCGTTTCTCTATGTATTTTTCTTTATTTCTTTTGCATAACCTGCACTTTTTCCTCTATTTTGCATCCATACTCAACCGTGTCTCTGAGCATCATGATTACCAGTGTTTTGAACTTTGCATCTGATAGGTTAGCTATCTCCTTGTCACTTAGTTCTGTTTTTGGAGTTTTGATCTGTTCTTTCAATTGGGCCGTATTTCTTTGTTTCTTCACACCTGTTACATTGTGAGGGGTGGAGCCTTATGTATTCATCAGGGCAGGGCAATCGGCTTCACTGCATTGTGGTGCTGTATGTGGGGGAGGGGTCAGAGAGGGAACATTGCTGTAGGCTCTCGCCCCACTTTCAGCCACTGCCCCTGCTACCCACAAGCAAATTGGGCCCTTTTGGTGCTGATTCCCAGGTTGATGAGTTTGTGTATGTTCTGGGACCCTGTGGGTCTCACCGATGAACTCTCCTGTGAGGCTGGGACTTTCTCCTGCCTCCACAACCCCCACAGGTTTTTACGGCCAAGGGTTTTGAGGCTTTCTTTTCCCACGCTGGAACCCTGAGTTGCACAGTATGACTCCCTCCCCGGTCGTTCCTCCCTGTTTATGTGCACGTAAATGTGGGACTGCCCAGTCCACCAGCTGCCGCCTTGCCACCTCCTCGCTGCCCAGGCTGCCCATCTCTGCCCCTCCTGCCAGGCTGGATGAATGTTTCTTCTTGAAGTCCTTGGTTGTCAGACTTCCATACTGTCCTATTTCCTGGCAGTTGTGGTTGTTTTTTGTTTTTAAATTTGTTGTTGTCCCTCTTTGGTTGTGTGAGGAAGCAAAGCATATCTACCTATGCCTCCATCTTGGCTGGAAGCCCCTCATCCTTATTATTTTCTTTATTTCCCAGTATCAACAAACCAAAGCTCTGAGAAGTTAATTAACTTAGCTAAGGTAATACAAATAGCTGGTGGGGGAAAAAAGTGCTCTTAATCCAATAGGCAGAAAATTATAATTTGAATTTTGGTCAGCATGACATGAAAACCCCACCCTTAAATTTTACAGTCTAGTTACAGAAATAAGAAAAAAAATTAAAATACTAGACATCTACAGTGAGCAAGCACACAGAAGATAGAGAATAAATGATGCTAAATTATTCATAATAGATTGTTACATTCTAGACTTTTGGAAAGGAATGGTATGTGTGTATGTTAATTAGACATTATCCTTGGTGCTCACTTCATTAGTCATAATTATACGCTAATCACAAGGAATTAGCAACTCAAAGCCGGTTCGAAGTCACACCTGCAACTAACCATATGTCCAGTAGAGGGAGCCTCCGTCTCGCAATTGAGCCTCCTACCACGGAGGTGCAAAATTCTGTTTCTAAAGGAGCCCTGAAAGGTCTAGGAAAACAAATTATCTTCAAGTGTATTTAGGGGAAGAATTACTTCTATTTTAAACCATTTCACTGCCTAGGTGCAAAGAGGAATGCATAAAATTATGTGGTCATTACCTAAATTAAAGTTACTGAAATCCAATAGAGTGTTAGATGTTGCCTCTGATTCATTGTATTTTTTTAAGGGCTAGAATCGGCCAGTGTTGTCCTAGTCATCATTCAGGCATTTTATTCCCCCAGGATGCACTGTGACATCTCTTGGCTTCATTTAGTATAGTGACTAATGATACCAACTAATCTTCAGTGGGTCTCCTCCTCCTATATTTTCATTTTTTCTGATCAGGAAATAGGATAAAATGCAGAGTAAATATGCTCACTTACATAGTTATATCCCTATTGTGGGAAAATGTAAAAATAAAGAAATATGTTCTAAAGTTTAGGTAGGTAAGGTAAATTTTTTGTTGTTGTTGCATTTTATCTATCAAATTCTCTTATAAGAGAAAGGAGGAACAAAGGGGATGGCACATATTTTTCTTTTTTAGCTTGTATTTTAAGGGATGCTGCTGATTATGATTTTATTGTTCTCATAGAATCTATTTTCTTGTTACATCCTTTTATTTTTCCCTCTGGTTTTTGGTTGTTTTGTTTTTATTCCTTATCCCATTTTTCTCTTTCCCATTTTCTTTTCTCTTCTCTATGAGATCTATTACTTCTTTTCTTCTTTTTTCCTAACTACTTCACATTCTCCAAGGCTTCTGCCATTTCCAACACAAATTAACTTAGCTTTTTTCCATGAGCTGTCAGTCTTCTGAAAGTATCCCCATTGTACTACCTCTATTCCATGTGATCTGAAACAGGGCAAGGAAGGACCCACCCAATCCCACAGCTCATCCCAGAGGAGACGTCTCTAAGAGGGAGGAGTCTTTTCTGAGCTCAGGTAGGAGACCAGTGATGGCTGTGTCACCTGTCCTCTCGCTGACTGGGCATACTGGGAAACAGACACAATGTTGCTGGGATTTGATGTACGTGAACCAGGGCAGGAAGCAGAGCTAAAAACAAGTAAGGAGGAGAGATAAAAAGAATGTGGGTATCAGGTATTTCGTGAAAAAAATCATTGCTGGCGATAGGGCTACAGCTTGGCTAAGGGTGCTGACTCTCTCTCTGATGAGCTGTGTTGCATGGTTAGGTGTTTCACATTCTCTAAGCCTCAGACTCCTTATCTATATAATGGAAATAAAAATAGCCACCTCTCACAAATGTTTGCATATAAAATACTCATGAAGGAACCTGGATGTAACTAAGAGCATGGTTTTGAAAGGTCACAGTATGAGGATGCAGTCAGAGGTTCTGGTCCCTGGTGCAGACCCTTCACTTGCAGACCCTTCACTTGCAGAGAACTTAGGGGCAGATGCTAAGGTTTCAAACTGAAAGTCTACTTCTGACCTGCTCGTATGTGATCTTGGATAAACCACATAAACGTTGGAGCTTCTGTTTCTGTGTATGGAAAATGAACATAAGCACTCGGCTGTATACCTGAAATTAATACAAAAGAATACTGAAGGTCAACTGTAATAAAAAATAAACTTGTTAAAAAAGATAAAGAAAAGAGTGCCTCCTTTAAAATTGAGAGGATGGACCATGATGATCTACGTGCGAGAGGGCTGCAGTCAGGGCCGCTTGTCACCTCTCTTATTCCCCCGCACTGCCACCACGTTTTCCCGCTTTCTTTAAGGGTCTCAGCTACTTCAAATGGGCATGTAGCCTGCTCCTTATTGTCATAAGAGCATTCCTAAAGCTAGTATCTGTTCTAGTAACTGTTCTTGTTGAATGTCCCTTCATTGATCTGCTGTACTCAGTGTCCCCATGCCCAAACTGAGACCACAGCCACCTGTCACGGTGGCTCCCCAGGTCTAAATCACAGTGTGTCTTGGAAGAAGACAAAAACACTGTAATGCTCCCCACTCATCACAAAATCATTCTGGCCCTACTGCCAATGAGATAGCCTTGCTTTAGCCCTAACAGGTGTTCTAGAGCCTTCTCCCAAAGGCTACTGCAGAACCTTGTTCTCAATGTTCCAGTAAGTACCAGTTCTAACTGATTCAACCTCCTGTTTCACTGACATGATAGAAACCATCTGGTATGACCAGTTCTTCTTTGCCCTGCTTCACCTTTGCCCTGGCGAGGATGCTTAGTGCATTGGAGCATCATCCCATACACCAAAAGGTTGCGGGTTTGATCCCTGGTCAGGGCACATTCCTAGGTTGCGGGTTCAATCTCTAGTCGGAGCACATACAGGAAGTGGAAGATTGATATCTCTCGCTCTCTCTCTCTCTCTCTCCCCCCTCCCCCTTTCCCTGTCCCTTCCTCTCTCTAAAAGTCAATGAACATATCCTTGGGTGAAGGTTTTTTTTAAATTAAATAAATAAAAAAGCTTCAGCTTTGATGTATATAACTTCCTGTTCTCCACCTAATATCTCACCATCTCCTCTTCCCTAATTATGTTGCCTTCATTTTTTCATAGCTGAAATGGGGACACTCATAAAAACTTAGTCATAAATGCACCTATTCTCCTAGCTTGACTCAAATGTTTTAGTAAGTACATTCATTTTTGTAGTCAACAGTTACTTTTGCCTAGGTGACTTAAAGTCAGCCTCTCCAACCTTGCTCTCTTATGACCTCCAGGTTTTTCATGTCTTGCTCCCCACTGGACATTTCAAGGTTACTCTGCGTTGGTTATAACATGGTGTGGAAAAACAAGAAATGCATCACCCTGTTCTTAGAGAGTGCATTATTTTTCCATTGCATCTGTAACAAACTTAGCAGCATAAAACAACACTAATTTATTATCTCACAGTTCTGTAGGTAAGAATCCTAGCACAGCGTGGCTGGAGTCTCTGCTCAGAGTCTTACCAGACTAGAGTCAAGGTATCTGCTGAGCTGTGGGTCTCCTCTGGGCCTCACAGACGCCTTCCAAGTTCACTGGCTGTGGAAGGACGCATTCCTTTCTGTGCTCCCCATGCGGCCTTCTTGGCCTTCTTCATCTTAAAACTGGCAACAGTGGGTAGAGTCCGTCTCAGGTTTCCAACCTCTCTGACTTCCTTTTTGGTTTTTAAAGGCTTATGTGACAATACTGGGCCCAACCAGATAATGCAGGGTAATCTCAATCTTTTTAAGTTCTGTTTGTAACATTAATTACCATTTCAAAGCCCCTTTTGCTATGTAAGGTAATGTGTTTACAACCCTGGGGATTAGAATGTTGATTCTTATTTGGGGCCACTTTTTTTTTTCCCCTATGGAAAACATTGTTAAAGACACACCTGCACCTTTTACATAGAAGATTGAATTAGAAAAGATACTAGGAACCCCTTGGTCCAGCCTCTTTATCTTCCAGGTTTGGAAAATTGAGGTGCACTTTGTAAATAGACCTGCCAAGGTTACACACTGCACAGTGACAACCCAATGCTCGTTCCACTACAGTACAAATGCAATACGTCCATCTGTTTCTATTCATTTCACTTCTTAAAAGCATTGTCCTTTTTCATCCTGTTGAAATTATATTCAATCATGAGTCTTCTATCAATTATAACAATTATTCATCTCAGCTTTAAGTTTATACTGAATGAAACAGCTAATAAAAATGTTAGCAAAAAACTTTTTTTTAAGCAGCAGGAATAACTGGATAATTCTTTGAAGACAGAAGCTTCTTCAAATACCAAGAATCCACCTTAAGGGCTGTGGTCTAGTCTGCAAATAAGTAAAGCTGATCCTTCTCGGTCCTTCTCAAACATCTTATGCACACTTAACACGTAATTTCTTGCCATTGCATGTAGTGTAATAAAATATAAACTATTGCCCTAAAAAAATAAATGAAAAAAAAGTTCATGGAGACCTGAATGAAGCAAATAGAGATACATCAGAATGCAGCCTGTAATCAGGAGGATGTAGTGGATATACATGGTTAGACACACACACTCGTGGAGCATTAGAGTGGTTAGCGGGCACAGAATGAGTCACAAAAATCTCCCTGAAGATGGGTTTTGTAGGACAATAAAAACATTGGCAGAAGGTAAAGAAGGCGTTGTTAAGAAGGAAGAAGGCACAGATGTATGAGTGGATAAATCAAGAGCACCAAGCAGATTAGATTTTGTTTCCTGAAATGGAAGTACATACTTTTTGAGGAATAAGACAGGGATGATTCTGGATAGATAACAAGGAATCATTTGCTAGAAAGCTTTGAATCTGAGTCCACAGGAGGGTATGTAGTGTGGTTTTTGGAAAAGCAAATTGAGCAATACATTCCAACTGTTCACCTGTCATCCGTGAGGGGGTAAAGAGAGACTATGGAGAACCAACCAGGAAATGTTTGCAGAAATCCATATGAATTATGAAATTTAAAAAATGGTCAAGTCAAAGAAACATGGGGACAACACAGAAGGACTTGTTGGCTGGAAGAGTATAGTACACTTGGGAAAGTAAAGATCTCAGATGCAAGACTTGGAATTGAGAGGACCTATACACGGATATGCTACCATCTGCGATGGGAGAATATGGGCCATGGCTTATTTTCCTTTAGCGTGTGTGGGGCTTTATTCCAAGGCTGTCATAAGTAACCTTGAAATGCATTAATAGGCGTAGGCAGTTATACAAACTAACACTTTTATTCTCTTTTTTCCCACTTTTTTCCCACAATAAACAATTTATTAAAAAATTAAAAGATGAAACGATTATTTGGTCTTTTTGGTATCTGAGGAGTCTTCTAATATACATGATATTAGTGCATGGAAAACTTTACAGAAAAATGGAAGTTTTTTTTTTAAAGGCAAAGACTAAGGTTTGGCATTCTATATGTATCACTCAATTTTAATTTGTAGAACTTTCTCTTAAATTATTTTCTTATCGCTTCCCTGAAACTTCCACTGCCCCATTGCAAGCATTCTCTATGTTTTCCTCATCAATAGTTCCTTAACTGGTAACTACATTTCCATAGGATTAGCCAGTATATCTAGTCAGGGATCTCCAGAGAAACAAAACCAATGTTTACTTATCTACCTATTTGTCTATCTACCTATATTTCTTTGTTATGCAGAATTAGCTCATGCAAAAGTCTGGTGATCTGCAATGCACAAGCTGGAGACCCAGGAAAACCAGTGGTGTCATTCAGTTTTAAATCCTAAAAGACAGTGGAGCTTGTCAGTGGTTTAAATCCTCAGGAGATGAGATTAGATGTCCCAACTCAGTTTTCCTGTCTTTTGTTCTAATAAGGCCCTCAGTGGACTGGACGGTGCCAACCCAAATTGGGGAGGATGACCTACCTTACTGATTCAGGTTCTAATCTCGTCTGGAATGACCCTCATAGGCACACCCAGAAATAATGTCTAATCTGGGCACCCCATGGGTAATCAAACTGGCCTACAATTAAATCTCACAGCCAGTGAATTGGTGTAAATTGATTTCATCCATTAATTTTAATAATCTGTTAAAGATGCAAAAATAGGAATAACTAGGGACAAAAAATAGTTTAAAATTTGGGAAATTCTTATTTACATTTCTGTTCACCCATTTCTTATACTAATTTCTTCACCATTGGTTTCCACCTTCTCCCACATTTTAATGAATTTTCTTAAGATCTCACTTCAATAATATAATTTTGTTTAAAATCAAGCAGCTTTTTAACTGCTCCTCATTGACTAGAAAATATCTAACTCCATTTCTTAATAAAGTCAGTTTCGCGAGACGTGATTATTTGTGGGTTTTTCTCCCCGGAGTTCTCAGCATTTCATTTCTCGTTTCAAACAGGCAGCGTGGCTCTGCTCTCCTTTGTCTCAGGGAAGGTTTGTTTGCGGCAGTGGGATCAGGAATTGCCCTCCAGGCATGTCTGTCCCTGGCTTTTGTTTGCGTGCTCTCAAGCTCTCTCTCTCTCTCTCTTTTTTTTTTTTTGTTTAATTTCTTTGACAACAAATAAAACTTCACTTTTATTTATCTACATTTAATTGTTTTTATTTTTCAATCATAGTTGACATCCAATTTTACATCAGTTTCGGATGTACAGCATAGTGGCTAGAAATTTATGTAAATTAGAAAATGATGCGCCCACAAGTCCAGCAGCCACCTGGCACCGGATGGTCACGTGTGTCTCCTATGCTCTGCTTTATTTCCCAGTGGCTACTCTGTAACTGCCAGTTTGAACTTTTGAACCCTTCACCTTTTTCACCCAGTTGGCTTTGTTTTCTAAAAGTCAGAGAAGCTTAGAAAAAATAAACATCCTGGACAGATAAAAAGTCTTAAAAATACCAGATATGGATAACATTTAAATGTTTTCATCGCTGCTGAGATCAGTGTGAAGCTGGGCTTAGGACAGAGTCAGTGCCTTTATTATAGTAGAGTCAAAAAACATTTCTGTCCAGCTGACAAGTCAGTATCCCCAGCTTACCCTCTTCCACAAACTCTGGTTCTTCACCCAGCTGGCCACTGGGCATTTTCCTTTCTTGATAGATATCTTTGAACAACTTTCAGAAGTTTCCTTCTATTCCCAACTTGCTGTGTGTGTGTGTGTGTGTGTGTGATGGGCTGTTTAATTTTATCAGAATGCTTTTTTGTGTTTATTGAGATAATTATATTTTATTATCTCTTTATCTAAGAAAGGTGTTAATTATATTTACATATTTTCTAATAATGAATTACCCTTTGGTGCCTGAGATAGTATCAACTAGAATATGGTGTATTACCTTTCTCACCCACTTCTGACTTTTTATTAGTATTTTGTTTAGGATTTACATCTAAATTTATGATTGAGATGGGTTTATACTTTTCTTTCTAGTATGATCCTTGCTTGGTTTTTATCAATGATATCCTAGCCTCCTGAAATCAGGAGAGTTTGCTTTTTTTCTATTCAGTAGAAAAAAATTTATAATAGGTTCAAATGACCTCTTTCTTTTTTTCCTTTTAGGAAGATTTTTAACTGCTCACCCTGTTACTCTAATAATTGATTATAGAACTATTTAAACCCTCTGGAACTCTCTAGTTCTTCTTGAAACAGTTTTGATATAGTGTATTTTTATAGGATGTGTCCGATTTTCTTAAATTTTCAAATTTATTGGAATAAAAGTGTACCCATACTTTGTTTTTTTAATAGTGTGATTCATTTTTCATTTTTTATTTTATTAATATTTAACACTCACCTGAGGACATGCTTACTGATTGTTTTAGAGAAAGAAGAAGGGAGGGAGATAGAGAGGGAGAAAAACACAGTGTGAGAGAGCAACATTGATCAGTTGCCTTTCATATGCGCCCCAACCTGGACTGAACCTGCAGCCTAGTCATGGACCCTGACTGAGAATCGAACCCACGACCTTTCGATTTGCAGGACGATGCCCAACCAACTAAGCCCACACCAACCAGGGCGCATACTTTGTTTTTATAATTTTGATCCTTGTATATCTATCTATTATCCTTCATCAGTTCTGACAAAGTTTTGTCTATCTTTTACTCTTTCCACAGAACTATATTTTGGCTTCATTGTATGTCTACATTTTATCACTCTTTCCTATTTTATTAACTTATTCTACTATATTTTAGAATCTTTATTTTCTTTGGGTATATTCTGATGCTATTCTTCTATGCTTTGAGCTGGACATTTAGCTCACATTTTTAAAAGGTAGCCTTGTAATTTATCTGAAATGCAGTTGTATTGCAGTAGATGTGCCTTTCAAAGAGTCTGACCTGCCACGCTACCCCAAATGGAAGTCCTTGAAGTAAAATTTCTTGACCAATGGAGGCAAGAGAAGAGCTCTGTTCTAGTTACTCTGACCACACCTGAAGTATGATATTCAGTTCTCTTAACATAATTAAAAGAAACCCTAACAATAAGATGTACATTGATAACAGTAAATAAGGTGGTCGGATGTCTGAAATTCATAATGAGGAACTAATAAAATAATTATTGCTTATTTAACCTAGATATTAAAATGGGGGATGAGAAAGTCTTCAAATTCTTGGAGTACTATAATATGAAAGAGACACTAAATTTTTTAATGCTTAGTGACAAATATTAATTTACAAATAAAATTCAGAAACTAGATTTTGATTCCAGAAATACATGTCTACTAATAAGCTACCCGGTGGTAGAAAACCCATCATCACAGGAATTGTTCAGAGACCGGTCCACACAACGTGGCTGAATACTATGGAGTGTATCATGCATGCTTTAGAGAGCTCAGTGTGATAGTACATAAGGCCCTTAGGGATTTTGGGATTCTAATCTCAATGGTTATTGAAAAAAGATCCCGTATCACCTACTACTTTTGTTTCTACTGTAGTATCTAAAACTCCCTAAATGAGCTTGATGAATACCAAAAATGAACGTATAGGTAAATGAATGGTTGAATGAGTAAAGCAGTCATAACAGCAAAAAATGATGTGATATGAGTGGTTTCTTGCTACCTTGCCCATAGTTAATACAGCTATGTACTTAAAAAGGTATGCGTGCATATGTGTGTGTGTGTGTGTGTGTGTGTGTGTGTGTCAAGTGGGTGGAAAAGAAAATCTATTAAAATTCAAGTACTAGAAGTGATTTCTTATTCAGGGTGAGTAAAACCTTCCAATGCTTCAATTCAGTGACACCTTGGGAATGTTTTATGGATCTGGTTTCATCACCTGTTAGCAGTGGGACTGAAAGGCTGAGCTACTTTTGATGGATGGCCCTTCAGAGTCTTGTCTCTAAAACAGTACCCTTGGCTCACCCCTTCTTAACTACACCTTTCATGCAATATTCTGATAATCTTCTGCTGGCTCCCGAGTCAGTGTAAACCATCTGCTTTCTTCAGTAAACTTCTGTTTACCTTCATACTTTGACAGTAAATTACTTACACAACCTATAATTATGTCCATTTTTCAGTTTGGGAGAGAATTTTATCATGTACACTCTAAATTCAGTCATCATTCTCTCATCCCTGGATTACTATAGTAGCCTCCCGACTAGCCTGCCTGCTTCCAGTTTTGCCTCCTCTCTCGCCCAATTTGATTTCTGCTCTGCATCCAGCTGATCTCTCAATAACAAAAATGCTGATGATCTAATTTCCTCTTTTACTCCTCTGCAATGTTCTTGCAGTACCTGATAAATCCCAAAGCCTCAGCATAGCCTAAGAGAGGCTGCGAAACCTGTAACCTGCTTACCACTCCTGAGTCTTTTCTCAAGAAGATCTCTCTACACAGACCATAAGATCTTTGGTTCTTTGATATCAACTATTTTCTCTGTGTCTTGTCTAGGTCTTTACACAAGCTTTTACCTTTCCCTGGAACCTTTCTAGTAATGCCAAATGAGTTGGATTTGGTAAAAATAATTTAAATGTTGGAGGCATATATAGCAAGAGTAAATCTTAGTCAACACAGATTATAAAAGATGACTACTTTTTTAGTAAATGAATTTAATCTCAACTCCAGACCACCATCTTGCCACCTTAGTTAGAGTTCCACCAGTATCTTGGTCATTCCGCTAGCTGGTTTCTCTGATTCCATTATATTGTATAATGATTTTTTTTTGGTTGTTTCTATAAGAACACTTTCTTCTGGGTTTCAGATATAGCTATGACATTTCCATGTTTCAGATCCTTCAATAACCCTCTATAGTCAACAGGATAAAATAAGTCATAGATGGCCAGTTGTGCTATCGATATCCATCTTTCCCTCATTCCTGGGACACTGACTACCTAACTACGGACAGTGTTTCACAGCATCCCTTTAAACTATCTTTTTCCTAAACTCAAGACAGTGGGATAATGAATGAAGCAATACCTAAAAGCCAAGGTCATCTCTAAGTGCAGACTTATTACTCTGTAGTCTGACCCCTGCTTACCTCTCTATTCCCATATTTTCCTGAATCTTCACACTCTAATTATATCAAGCAACTGTGGTTCCCATTGTTTTGTGTTATTGCATGCTTATGAGCTTTTTCTCCTTCTGTTCTCCTAGTACGAAATACCCATTGTGCCTTTCATCATCTTCAACTTTTAGAAGTTCATCTCCTCTGACAAGTCTCTTTTGTCTTCTTCTCATTATCTATATTCTGGTCTGGGCTAGATGCTATGCCTGTGAGCTTCCACTATACCAGATATATTGTAATTTCTTGTTTTTCAATTAGGAGAAAAGTCCCTCAAGAAAGCTGCTGCATTGTATCCATTTCTACAGGCTTAATGCAGAACAAGTGCTTGGCACTTAGGCCAAGCTTAACTGAACTGCTTCTTCTACATTGACCAGTTACTACAAAAATTTAGGTGACAGAAGTCACTGAAACATCATGACTGATTACATGCACAAGGTAAGGAAGCTGGGAAGAATAACACTCTCCAAGGGACCTCAGGTGTCTACTTAACTTGGAGATCTATAAGAAATCATTTTCCATTGTAAAGGAAAAGAGTCTTTCATTATATAGCTCCATTTCTGTTTTGCACCTCCCCAGTTGCATTCTGTCACCCATGTCCCTTGTTCCCTGCTTGCTGTTTCGCCACATGTTCTTTATTCGGTCTTATTTCAGAGCATGCTGTCCTCGCATTTCAAATTTGGCTACATAAGAAATGCCTTCTTATCACTATTTCACAAAGTATCAAAATTGCTTTGGGGCACAGAAAACAATATAATTCTAATTTTTTTTTTCTTCAAGTACAGAAGTGTGACAGAATTGGTGAAGTCAAGTATAATTGAGTTTAGGGAAGAAAAAATATTTGGGGGGAAGACTCCTTTACGGTACTTTGTCATAATGTCATAACTATGGCATGACAAGTGATATTTGCATTTATATCAAATATGTACAAATCATGACTCGTGGATGGTTCAGTGATTTAGATTGTTAGTAGTCTGTAAATCCTTCCGATCCATGAGTTAAGATTAGAGTTTAAAAATTGCCCATCATGTTTCCTTCTAGAGGCAAGGGGAGTTTTAATCTTTAGGGTTTTTATTTTTGTGTTTTTTTTAGTCTCTTCAACTATGGTCAATATTTTTAGCAGTTGTTATGACAGACACCTTCAGTGGTTTTGCCATCAGAAACCCTTCTGCCTCATCTTCACACAATAGAGGCTGCACAAATCTTACTTTCCTATATGCAGATTTTAGCATGAAAGCTATTTATTCATACAAAATGTATATATGGAGTACCTTCTAAATTTGTGCTTGATACCTTAAATTCTTATTTTTCTCTCTCCTCAATTTCCCTATTTGTTTTGTTTTGTTCTGTTTGTACATTCTTGCCTGGGGCTTGCACTCACTTCTTGAAGTTTCCAGCCCTCCCCAGAGTCCTTGCTAAATTCCCTAGAGCACTCATTCCTTTTATTCCTAAGGGGTGGCGGGGAGGGGGCAGGGCGGGGAGAGGGCGAGCGGGGTGAGTCTTGATTTTGGACTTCTACTTGTAGCTCCAACTTACTGTAAAGGTATTCTCCTAGCCAGGCTTTCAGGCTATGCCCTTTTCTTAATGGAGATACAGAGGCTTATTGCTTCCATTCAAGGTTTGAGTTAACGCTTAGGGTTTGGGTCTTCCTTTCAAAGACAGGGAGACTAACGGGGTCTCTAATGCACCTAGGCTCTGAGCCTACGGAGAACATTTCCCTCTTTCCTGCATGCAGGGAGATAAAACTCCCTTCTGTCCTTTTATCCCATTGCATTCCCTCTTGTGTGGATCTGTAATGATTGCTGGAGTTCTGGGAATTCATGCTAATAATGAGTTCTCAAGAGCGACTTTACCTTTTTTTTTTTTCCTTCTTTTTTTTTCCTCGAGTGGTTAGCTCTGAAAAGAATAATTTATCAACTCACTTTTATTCAACTTTGGATGAAGAAGAAAGAGGAAAAAGGGGGAGAGAAGCCCCTTTTGCAGTTTTAATTGCTTTGCAGCATCTAGGGGAGGCTCTGCTCCGCTTATCAAAGCTTGCAGAGTCCAGGCCGGGAGCTCGTGGCTCCCTGCTGTCTCATTGGAGAGGCTGGGCTCCATGGATGTACCAGACATGGTCTCAGCTATCTGATGGCTTCAGTGATTAGGAAGTTAATTCAAGCGGTGGGCTGAAAATTTTGGGAGAGAAGGAGGAAAGGGATAGGGGCTGTTTTTCAGGATCTTTTTAATTGATTTTTTTTTTTTAAGATGAAGTTTTATTCCTCCCTTCCTGCTTTTCAGGACTTGGCAAATTTGTATATTTAAAGAGGAAAATAATTTATTCTTTCATGCAAAGATCATAATGTGAATTAGAGTCCTTTGCTTTATTTACCACGATCTCTTTCTAATATTCTGAACGTCTCTGCACAGTATGTCTCACTGAGAAAGCCAAAAGTCCCTAGCAGCATTTACAGTTGCAGAAGAGATGGTTGACAGGCTCAAGCAAATACTCCAATGAAGGCAAGAGATGTTGACAAGATGGTCAGTCTCTAGGAAGGCCGACTAAGAGAACATAGAGTCAAATTCAGTATGAGAGAAATAGATGAGCTGTTAGAGGCATAAAAACAAGCGTTTATAAAAGTGGTTTGGGAGCAACTTATGGAATCATTATCAACAGAGGACTTAAAAATGGATAATTTAAAAACCGACCTTTATCAGTGGGAATGGTGGTCTAAATTGCCTTGTGATTTTTTTTTCCCCAAGATCTTATGTTATCTTGAGGAGATACAACAGTGTTCTGTGGGCAGGTATGTGTGACTGACCAAGGACAAACAGGAAAAAAAACCATACACTTGTTCATGTGCAGTCCTCTCTCTGTTCTTCACAACACCATTGTCTTCTTCGATGGTGGTTAAGAGCACCAACTTTGAAGCCATGCAGCCCCCGTCACATCCTGGTTCTATTACTTGATAGCTGCGAGAATTTATGCCTTTTTTGTGGGTATTAAGTACATAACCTCTCTACCCTTCAGATTTCTAATCTGTAAAATCAGAATCGTTATAATCACTGTATCACAGTGTTTTTTGAGAGTTAGATGAGTTAATATTCTAAAATGCTTGCAATGGTGCCTGGCGCTTAGTAAGTCCTCCGTGATTCAAGCTGTCCTTCTGTTTTGGCGATCCGTCATCACGATACAACATGTACTAGTTTACCTTCAGTCCAGCTCTGCTGCAATACAGGTATTGCGGCCCCAAAGCCCCTGTTTCCTTGCACAGAAATGCCATGGCTAATTTACTGCCACCGGAGTTAACGGAGGCTTTTGTATATGACGATGACGAGGGCCCTTATCTCTGTTATTTCTCCGTGGCGGGCGTAGATCCTCCAGTCAGGTCAAGCACGGGAAGGCAGAACGGGAGCTATAGTGTGTAATCAGAAGTGCGTGGATTTGGGGATCCCTCAGACCTGGCTATGTTCAGTTTCGGCTTTTATTCTCTGACCGTGAGTGACTGACGTAACCTTTGTAAGCCCCAGTTTCTTCAAAGCAGACAAATGATTTTGAGGAGCCTGGTGATTTTTCGAAGTGCAGTCACAGCCGTAGCAGACTCCCTTATACAGGGAAATCAGACAATGCCCGTATATTATTGTATGTTACGAAATACAGGGAGCATTAGGGGAGAGGGTGTTGTGTGAAAGATTTTTTAAATAACATGCTTAAATATTTTTGACAAGATAATTTATAAATGTTTTATCTGTCAACCCAGTTAATATGAATTTCACATTTAAAAAATTAAGAACTCTTTAACTACTATTTTGATTAAATTGTTTAATTGGAGGCAGAATGCAGGGTTATTGCTTGTCACTTATATCTGATAAAGAACCTGTGCTTTCTGGTTAATTCAATTTAAAATAAATCCCATCACTTTAAATGTATTAGGAGAAGGGGAGAGAGGCCTTTCTCTCTTGAAAGCAACAGTGGAGCAATCCATTATTAAATGTAGAAAATGATGCTAATGCAACCTGATGGCTGAGATTTCACAATACAAAAATCAGGAAATTTAGAGTTCTGTTTCCTACAGCAACCATGATTCTTCTCCACTTGAGCGTGTGTAATGTTTCATATTATCAAATATGCATTTAGCTCTAAATTATTATATATGCACAGTGGGGCTGGATTATAATCACCATGGGCACCACAGATGTGAAATTCCTGACATTTGTATGTTTGAGAATTTAAGTTTCAGAGGTATTTTCATTTTTCTTCTTTTTATTTCCATTTCTAGTTTCATTTTTTAAAATCCTCTCTTAAAATATTGAAGATATTGTTACTGCCTCAAGCCTCAGGTTTTTCTGTATGATGCAATAGATATGTCAGAAAGGCTACCCTAATTAAGTCCCTTTGCGCATGAATTAGAGACATCGTATGCGCAAAACCCAATTCTGTGCTTTTTAATTGAAAATGTATGTTTAATGTACGGACCCTTCCGTTTGCAACTTCCTACTTGGTTCTAAAACCTATTTATTAACATTGATTATGTTCAACACCACAATCAACAGTTTTGTTTGTTTGTTTGAAAGTGGCATTTGGGAGGACTCTCACCAGGGTCTGCTATCATTAATATCAGCAGTCTATGTACTTATTTGATTAAGAAGGACAAACACAACTAGCTCTTTTGCTATTAAATTACTTTAGGACATACTTTTCAACCAGTTGAATCTCTCTTCAATCCATATAATTAAAATTCAAAATAAAACAAAATGAAAAATATAATAAACAGTGTTAACCATTGTAAAAATCCATGTAATTCCAGTTTTTAATGATGTTCTTCCAGGTTAGTTCTTGGTTAGAAGATCAATGACCTGGAAGGAAAGGAAGTCACTGAAATAGGAACTTAGAATGCTAAAAAATCTTAGGAATCATTGCATTAGAATTTCTGCTTCACAGAATTTTCCCAAAACTTCTAAACAGACAAGGGTACCAAGATATACAAGGTCTGTCCAGAAGGTACCCAGCCATGTACTATGACAAATGGAGACATTTATTAAAGAAGATACAAGATACAAGAAACATTGTACATAGGACAATGACACCTCAGTCCCCTTCGAACTAGACACTTTGGGACTTCACACAGTTCTCCCAATTGCCATTGGCTGCCCCATCCTATTTTCCTGTATCTCATCAATGATCTGAAATCTCTTCCCTTTCAAAGGTGATTTTAGTTTTGGGAAAAACCTGAAGTCACAGGGCACCAAATCTGGGCTGTAGGGGGCTGAGTCAACTGGGTGATTTGATGTTTCACCGAAAAACTCTACATGAGACATGATGCATGAACGGGCACATTGTCATGATGAAGCTGCCAATCACCAGTTGTTTTGGCCTTCTGAATCATTCAAATAGTTTTTGATGAGGAATGTTTAAGCTTAATGCAAAATTTGATGCCGATTCATTGCTCTACTTGCTCATTTTGAATGTGACAGCCACACAGTACACATGCTCACTCAATAGTGTCTACTGCTCTCACTGACTACTACAGTGAAGTCATCATTGTTCACCCATACGCGTTCCAGTCCACTTTCTTTGGCTGCCAGGTTACACTGATGTTAATGCAAACCGTTCTCATTATATTAACAGTGGCTAGACTTTTCTCGGACAGGCTTCGTATGTACAGAAACAAGCATCATAGCAAAATATCCTTTAATAAGGACTGGTTAAATAAATATTGATACAACACTATAATAAGCAGCATTTAACAATGGTAATTTATGTTCATATTTGTACAGAACTTAAAAAATGTCTGAAAAACTATAAAATGTTGAAAGTGATTATGTCTGGATTGTGGAATTTCAGATAATATTTATTTTTCTCATGTTCTATCAGTATAGCATGAGTTTTTCCAATAACTATGTACAATATCACTTTCATATCAGAAAAATACATTTTTAGAACATATATGTGTATGTGTATACATAAATATTTATACATGGATGGGTATATATATATATCTATATATCTATATATGACTAACTTTATGTCTTTCATTATTTTAGAGCTAATACAGAGCAACCACAGACCCTGACATTGTCAAAGCTCACAAATTTTAAAATGTGAACCTTAGCTTTCTGACAGGGTCATGATGATTAACTGGTCTCAAATAAAAATAAAATTCTTCCTGAAGTCACTTAGATAGGGATCCAGGGCTCATAGATTTAAGGTTTAGATTTTCAAAATGTTACACTTTTAGAGAAGGCTGAGTAAAGAAGGATGTGGAGGAGACTGGGCCTTCATTCACCACTTGAATAACAGGGTATTAGAGCATCTGGGTGTGGGAGGATGAGTAGTGGGTGCTGGTAGCAAAGCAGCTATTAGTAAATGAAATAGAGATGAACTAAGGGAAGCATTTTAGAAGGACATGGATATACTGGAAGATAAATATAGATTTTAAGGCTATGATTTGGATTGATTAGCAAGAAGACTGGTTGTCAAGAGCATAGACTTAGAATATAGTTCAGTCAGGATTTATCGAATGCTTATTTACCAAAAACCCAGCCAAGCACTGAAGCAGAGATAGAGCAATCAAGAGCGAGAGAAAGGAAGACATCCTGATGAAATGAAGAGATGGTGTGTAATGAATGAACACTGAGCTCTCATGCCTAGAACATTAGGAGACAAGGCTGAGCTACCTTGGCAGAAACTCTTCCATTGAAATTTTGCACACTACCTCCCTTTCTTTCCTTCCCACTGCCATTACCCTAATCTGGGCTGTTATTTTTCTTCTTAACTCACTCATCAGAATGTTTGTGTATCTGTCATTTGTCAGCTATTGTGAACAGGAGCTTTTCAAGCATTTTAAACATAATGACATGGAGAGATGTAATGGGAGCAACTAATTCGGCCTGGTAGATTGAGATATTTTTTCTTCTATCTTATTTCCAGATTCCTTCAGTGGCTTCCTAATTGTTAGACTTTGCCTTTATTCCACCCAAAGCATCTTAATACTTATAATAGATCCAAATGTTCTACTAGGAAATTTTATTATGTCACTCCCTCTTTCATGAGTTTATAGTGACTCAATGACAAGTAAAAGTCCTTCCACAATCTCACTGTTTCATACTTCTACCCAAACTCATAGTTCTTTCTTTCTTTCTTTCTTTCTTTCTTTCTTTCTTTCTTTCTTTCTTTCTTTCTTTCTTTCTTTCCTTCTTTAGCTAAAGTGTTTGTTTACCCCCATTGTGAGGAGTGCTGAGGTTGCAAAGATGATTAAGATATGGTCCTTGTTCTCTAAGAGCTTATAGTCAAACAATACAAAGTAGAAATATATAAAAATGGGTACAATGAATCTATAATTTTATTATAGAGTGAATATAAAACTCAGCATAATGGAAGGAGTTGTGATGTATCTATAAGCATAGGAGAATGAAACTAATAGAGAGGCAGAGCTTAAGCTAAATCTTGAATAAAACAAGTTTGAGCTTGCAGACGGAAGAACAGCTTTCTTTGCTAAAGGATGAACGTGAATGAGAGCATGGATAAATAAAACACCTGTGAACTGGAAGAAAGGTTGACATTGAGATTCAGCTCAAAATACATGGAGAATTAGGCTATGGAGACTAATAGAGGCTAGGCTAAATCACATCAGGTCCTCTTTATTGTACTAATTAGTTTGTGGTCACAGATTTCCATGGAATACTTCTGAGAGAGACAGTGACATAACCAGATTTGCATTTGGGGCAAATATAACTTATTGAAAGGCGAGACCAGAAAGAAACAAGATGACCAATTAAGAGCCTATTGCATTTATTTGGACAAGAGCACTAAGACAGGTTAGCAAAATGGGGAGACTGATACGAGAGCAGGTACAGATCTAACAAAAAGAATTTATGGCATGATTTCAAGATTTTTCATTTCATGCCTGGCTTGATGGCTTGATGAATATTATTCATTACAGAAGAAATTACTTATGATTTTTTTTTTTAATGCATGAGGGTTCTCTTTTCTCCACATTCGCACCAGCACTTATTGTGTGTGGGTTTTTTTTTTTAAGATTTTATTTATTTTATTTTTAGACAGAGGGGACAGTGGGAGAAAGAGAGGGAGAGAAACATCAATGTGTGGTTGCCTCTTGTGCACCCCCTACTGGGGACTTGGACCACAACTCAGGCATGTGCCCTGACTGGGGAGTTGAATCTGCAACTCTTTGTTTCACAGGCCAATGTTCAATCTACTGAGCTATACCAGCTAGGGCTACTTATGATTATTAAGAGGTAGAAGGGATGATGGGAAGATGTAAAAAGGCAAGACAATGAATTCACTCTTGGGTGTTTTCAGTTTGTAATGTTTTAGGATGATTCAGACAGACAGTTGAATATATAGATTTTAAACCCAGGGAAGAGTACTAGGCTAAAGAAACACATTTGCCAACCATATAAAAATTACAATTGAGATCATGGGACACATCTATTTATTCAACAAATACTTAATGGAAGTCAATTATAAGCCATAGAGACTCCTAGATTCTGAGAATTTAGAAGTAAGCAAAATAAATCAAAAAAGCAATTCCAACCTTTTTTGGAACTTTCATTTTTTCAGAGGAGTCAGACAATAAGTAAAAGAGTAAAATGTATATTAACGTGATAAATACAGCATGGAAGACAGCCATGGAGTGCAAGGGTGGTAATCGTGGAAAGAGTTGCAATTTTGGGGGGCAGTCAAAGAAGACTTCATTGAGAGGGCTGCGTGTAAGCAACAACAAAAAGAAAGGCAATATCTGCTATAGTCATGGGTAGGAGGGGTAACGTTGAAAGTATGAGAGAAGAGAAAAACCTGATGATGTAAATTTTCAAAAGTCTTTTGAACTTAAAATATGTTCAAAAAATGTTAATGTAGTTGCAATATAGGTTTGGTAATATTTTTAAGTTTAAAATGGAAATGTCATAAAAACATTTTATGCCTAAAGTTTAAAATATAGATTAATTGTTGGAATAATAGAAATTATTAGAAATTTGGGAGGCATACTTAAATATTAAAAAAGGAGGCTTGAAATTGAAGTGTTTTATAAAATTATTCCAGAATGTACTTTCTCTCTGTATATATAAATACATATCTTTCTGTCTATACACATCTTTAGGTCATTTTCATTCATTTCTTTAAGTTAATACTCTCTGTCTCTAAACAAACCCACCACGGCCAGGTTGTTAATATTAGAAGACTCTGTACTCCACAAGGACTGACATTGAAAGGCCATAGAAGAGATGCCTAGAAAACTTTAAACATATTATCCCCAACACCTTAATGATTTCTGTGTACCTTTTAATCATAAACCTCACTTTTAAATTTACTCGGAATTGTGCAGATTTAGTTTAATCTTTTCTTCCTGATAACAATGAAAAAGCACAATTTGTAATAATTTGTGTTAGATTTCCATAAAGCTCCAGGGAAGTATTAACATTTTCTATTTACATGCATATTTCTTTTGTATGTGTCTAATGAAAACAGTAAAATTAAAAAGAGCATGCATGGTATAATTTTAATATGTCCAGATACTATATCTTCTATACTAACCAAACATTAAGTTTCTTGATGTAAGAGAAATTTTTCCCGACATCTTCATTTTTCTTGCATGAAGACATTCATTACATGTTATTTATTCCTGCTAATTGCATTCTTCTCCTACCAGTGCCTAAATATTTATTATTATTTAAATTGGAGGTCATAACTTCCTCAAAGTATTTGATATAATCGATGTACAACCTTTGAATATGATCACAGTTATGAATCTCATACATTCTCATATCAATATACAGAAAAGATTAGCTGTCCATGGTCTTTGTCACTCTCAGAGATGATACCAACTATTAAGTTGCGTTAGATCAACTGTGCTCCCTAAATCTCATCATTCTTCTCTCTGCTTAGGCTCTTTATCTATGGGACTGTCATTATTATGCAAATCCAGAAATCTCAAGATTTCTATTTACTATCACATGTAAACTTCTTACTTAGCTGTTTCTTTCTGTTAACTGGATTATTTTTCTGTGGATCTCAGTTCTTGTTGTTCATTATTTTAAAAAAAAGAACTATCAAAGATGGTGATGTGGAGAGACATGGCTTACCTCTTCACATAGCCACATCAAAATTACAACTAAAATATAGAACAACCATTACTCAGAAGCATCAGAAATTGAGTTGAATCAAAGTCTGACAACTACAGAATTAAAGAAACCACATCCACCCAGACTGGAAGGAGGGGTACAGCAGTGGAATGGCCTGGTCCCTCACACATGTGTGGTGGATAAATATTCAGGATGGCTATCTCAGGAGCAAGGGGTCCCAGGCACCCCCAGCCCAGGATTCCAGTGCCAGGAAGATAAGTCCCCACAACTTCTGGCTGCAAAAAGCAGAGTGGATTGAGTCAGTGGAAGAAACTTCTGGAACCCCAAGTAGTTCCTCTTAAAGAACCCACACATGGACTCACTTGCTCAGACTCACTCCCTCTGAGCTCCTGCACTGGGGTAGCAGCTTGAAAGACATCAGTGGCATAAAGGGAGGACCTGAAGTGTCTGGCATCAAGGCAAGCAGAGGCCACTGTCCCTTTTCTAAACCCTCCCTCCACAGAGCCACAAAGATGACAAGCTGCTGCCATTTCTGAGACTCCATCAACCTGTCTAAAACTGGCCCACTTTGGAGATTCCCAGAGACTCTACCACACCCAACTTATGGGCCCATCCAAGCTGCTTTTCCATATAAATGACTAGTCTTGGCTCATGCTTCACAACTTCCTAAATCTTATGAAAGAAGCAATAGCTGACCTCAGTAAGCTCCAGGCACAGTGCTGATTCTTAGCTTGGCTTTGCCTGGGAATCTCCAAGCCTAGCACAAGTAGCAGCCATCTCAGATTGCTTTATAGCTCAGGAAAGGGGCCCCAGGTAAAAACAGCTGGTAGCCGATCTTGGCATGCACCACCCAAGAAATCCTGGGATCAGCGCACCCAATGGATACCTATAGAGCACATCAGAGCACCACCACCATGAACCTGCATAGCTGACCCTCCATGGAGGGTGGAGGTTGGTGGTAAGTGGTCACAGCCAACCCTTGCAGCTGACTGGCCTGGATAAATCTCTCCAATTGATCTGCCAACAGCAACCAAGGCTCAACTACAAGAGGAAGGTATACTCAGCCCACACAAAAGATACACCTTGAGTACCTAGCTTGGGTAATTAGGGGAGGCTGTACCACTGGACTCTACAGGACACCTACTACATTAGACCATGCTACCAAGACAGAAGTCTTAGTAGCTTTACCTAATACATAGAAACAAACACTGGGAGGCTACCAAAATGAGGAGACAAAAAACAGGACTCAAATGAAAGAACATAACAAAACTCCAGGGGGAAAAAAAACCCTAAATAAAATGGAGATAAGAAATCAATCAGATGGAGTTCAAAACACTCATTATAAGGATACTCAAAGAATTTAGTGAGGACCTCAATAGCATAAAAAAAATCCAGTCAGAAATGAAGGATACACTAATTGAAATAAAGAACAATTTACAGGAAAGCAACAGTAAAGTGGATAAAGCCTAGATTCAAATCAATGATATGGAACATAAGGAACCAAAAAATAAACCAAAAAGAAAAAAGAATCCATAAAAATAAGGATAGTATAAGCATCCTCTGGGACAAATTCAAGAGGTCCAACATTTGCATCATAGGGGTGCCAGAAGGAGAATAGAAAGAGCAAGAAATTGGAAACCTATTTGAAAAAATAGTGAAAGAAAACTTCCCTATTTTGATGAAGGAAATAGAGATTCAAGTCCAGGAAGCAGAGAGAGTCCCAAAGAAGATGGATGCAAAGAGGCCCACATCACAATTAAAATGGAAAAGGTTAAAGATAAAGAGAGACTCTTAAAAGCAGCATGAGAAAAGAA